>PVIA01001984.1:0-236805 GCA_004024845.1 Tonatia bakeri
ATCTCCCATGGCTAAATCTGACTAGATTTATCATTGAGACTATCATTGCATTAAATTGCATTGCATTTTGAGTTTCTGGGGTATTTAACTATTAAATTAATTTTTAATCACATGTTCCAAACAGCCTCAGTGAGGAGAATTTACCTTTTATCAGGTAAATTAAGTGACAGCTTGCATATAGAACCCACTGATATATGCTCACCTATAAATATGAAAATTGACCTGCTGCGAATTAATTGACAACAATTAAACTGCATGACTATAGTTCCATATAACCCTTTGAGCAGCAAAATCACAGCAAAATAGAAAACATTAAAAGGTCTTCGATTTAAATAACAGATCATTCCAAGTTACTTTTTCACTATCTTTCATTTTTAAAAATTACTTGACTTGAATGAAAAATGCAAGAGCGACGCACTGGTCCAGGCATCTGGCGTGAGGTCAGCGATCCTACGATTGAGTTTACTGTGCTGAGATCTGAAAACACAACCAACCACTGACATGGACGTGCTACCCGAATCAATTTGTGGTCCGGGATTGAAGACCCACCATAATGCATCAAGGTCATTGTCATCTTAGGCAAGCATTTTCCTTCCCAAATTACCACTAAGAGTGTGTTGTGGAAGCAGGTGCCTGTTTGTAAACCCACTTCACAATTTTTGAAATGTGGTAAACCAAACTCGGAGACAAACATTGTCAAGCAAGGAAAAAAAAGACAACTTCATTTGACACAATAAAAATACCTTTGCCAGGGAGGAGGAAAAACGAAATATTTACTTCTAATGTCCTGATCGTATTCTTGTTCCCATTCACGGGGCTCAACAGTTGCGATGAACTCAGCAACCCCGGTGGACAGAGCACGCACCAGGCTTGGCAGTCCACACTGCAATTTCGCCTCTTCCACCTCCGAGCCAGAGAGGGCACGTTACTAGTTAGCAAAACATCGAGTCACAGCCCGGAGAGGTTACATTCCATACAGTGGTCCTCAGCAGAGCGGGGGCTCGAATCCAGGTCTTTCTAATGACAAATGTGGTTGTATTGGTCCACTGGGGCTGCCGTAACAGACTGCCACAGACAGTGGCTTAGATAACTAAAATCCCTGTTCTCACAGTTCTGGAGGCTGCAAGTCCAAGATCAAGGTGTCAGTGGGCAGGGCGGGCTGGTTTCTCCTGAGGCTCCCCTCCCTGGCTTACAGACGGCAGTCCTTCTGCTGTGTCCTCACATGCCTTCCATCTGTTTGCACAGATCCTGGCATCTCCCTTCTGGAAAGGGCATTAATCATCGGATCAGGCCCTGCTCATATGACCTCATTTAACCTTAATGACCAATTTCCAAATAGCATCACTTTGGCTGATAGGGTCCCAACACATGCATGGGCTGGGGAGTTATAGTTCAGTTCACAACAGCACTGCTTTTTTAACCTGCAGAGCTGCTGCCCCAGGAACTGAGTACTCACTGGTGTCCCACATCCACCCCTGCACTGGGTGCTTCAGATATAGAAGGCGTTAACCATGGCCTCTGTCATCCGAAGATCAGCATGTTAATGCACCAAAGCATAATACATGCTGATGAAGATGTCTACAAAATGTCACAAGTGTCTTGACCTTGAACAGCCTCCCATAATTCTATAGGGGTTGGAAGTATGCCAACATGTGGGGTGTTGAATAGACCTCTTGAAAACATGTATAAAATTAGTTATTTTTATGACCCAGACCTGCTTGAACTGGACTCAAGGTGTGGAAGGCTGCAGCACAGGACGATTTAACACATGGCCCTCAAACAGGAACAGGAAGGGGAAGCAGAGACGCCCCCAAATCTCAAAGGGTTCGATTTGTTATTTACATCAGCACGGAAACACGGTGCAATAGCGTTCTTCCCTTTTTGATGTTGTGCCCCCGTCCTCCGTCCCCTCCAGCTATCCAGCTCTTTCAGTGAGGTTCCCCTAAAGTGCTGTTGGTACTCACTGTCTCCAATCCTCGCCTCCCATTCTTAATTTAACCGCACTCCTCAGACTTGTGTCCCTGCCGTTCCTCTGAAATAGCACTTGGGCAGCCACCTGTCGGGGACAGCATTTGCTGATATAGTCGTCATCTCCCCGTCATCTCAGGTGTGTGATCACGCCTCCGTCTTAGTCTCCTCCCGCCGCCAGCACCTATCAAAACATCTGCCTTAGTTTCAACCCGTGTTTCCCTGTGTGTTCTCTCCCCGTGCTCCAGTGTCCTTTCTCTCATAGTCGGTAAGCTGGTCACGGGCAGTTCACACCTGGGGAGCCAAAGACCAGCCAGGGTTTCTGAGGACACTCTGCACTTGTCAGCTCCCTGCGGGTTTCTTAGAGTAAGATGGGTTCTAAAGGTGATTGTCCTGAAAGGCCGATGTTGGCAGCGACTTTGGGGGACCTGGAGCACGTGGGGAGCATGGACTCAAGCCTTCACAGGCCGGCGGGTGCCAGGCGTCTCAGGTCCACAGGAGCCCGTGGGTGCTCTCGTCGAAATGCCGCTGCACTCGGTAGTCAGGGGGCGCTTCATCCCCTACCTGCTCCATTTCCATATTTCAATCATGAGCAGCCGGGAGAGTTTCCAAAAATTTCCAGCCGGGGTTGTGCTTTTGAAATGTACTTTCCTGGTCCAACAGTGCACCAACCCTGTAGCCTTCAGGGCGCTCTTTTTAATCAGGTTTCTACCTCCGAGCTGTAGGGCGAATTAAATAGGATGGTCATTAATTAGGGCTGCAGTTTTGTTCAGTCACTTGGATGTCATTACCAGGGTCTAGGTCTCCACGGCAGGCCTGGAGCTAAAGAAAATAACTAGGCTCTTTTCTTTTTTTTTAACAAACAAAAAAAACCTTCATCTTCTCTGGAATGATGATGAGGTATTTCTCCTACGGCTTCCTGTAGGCCGGAGAGGGGCGGAATATTTTAGGCTTCCTCACAGCCGCAGCCGAGACAATGCCTCTGGGCGCCGCCTCTAACCTTCCTCTTGCCAACACTCCCCTGCACCGGCATTCAGAGCGGGTTTATACCGGTTCGGAAACAGTTCGTTAACCCTGCATCTGCTGCCGCTGAGTGCAGTGAACAGGAGCCGCTTTGGGTTCTCTAAGGCAGAGGTCCGGCCCTCCATGTGCCTGACTTGGAGCTTTTCTTAGAGGGAACCAGGAGGCTGACCAAACTGCAAGTCTTCTCCAAGGCTCCATGTGCCTGTTGAAAGCTTCTTGCTTTGTAAAGCGGGACTTGACTTTGCACTGGCCCTGGGGCCAAGCCCCTCTGCAGGAGAAGAAGGTTCATGACCTTGGCTGGAGAGCAGAGACTAAATGTGTGATCAGCATTTGGACACATTCTCCAGAAGAGTTTTCTGAAAATCAAATGATGTTACATATAAATCATATGGTCTAGTTATAACCCTCTTGAGACAGTCCTTCAGATCAAAATTTTACTGAAAAATTATGTCAAATAATGCTATTTTAAAATCAAATTATTGTTATGGCACTTTATGCTTTCTGTAGAATTCATAACTGAATGCTCAATGTATAACAAAATGCATAAATTTAGAATATTATGGGAATAAGTGCTTTCTATGGTTGAGCAATAGACATGGTAATGCACTATTGTGCGACCAAGCTTAACAAAATTTGGTGTGGTTTTGATAGACATAGCTGGAAAGAAGAGAAAATCAGCAAGACTCGGAGATAAGACAGCGTATGTGTGGGCCTGCCTGCACCCCTGCTGTGCTGGGCTATACGGCATAATATCAAGGCCTGATACTGTGCGTGCTTCGACACTTGGGGAAACTGGAAAGCCCTCCAATAGCCTGACCACAACTTTCCGAGCCCTCTCCAGTCTCACAGGTGAGGTCCCCAAGCAATCCTTGTCCTAGAGTCCAATCACAGTGCCTACTTATCCTTAGTCGTGGGCTCAGCACCCTGACAGCCCTGATAATTGTTCAAACAACCAGTTACATTCTCAGATCAGAGGGCATCTCACCATCTGATCCTACAAAGCCTGCCTCCCACAGCCCCAGCTTGTGCGCCCTGTTCCTGAATGCATCCCTCTTGTGACACAGTCCAACCCTCCCTGCTCTATCGAGTCCCCTCTCCTGGCTGTGCACACATATGTGAACTAATGGACTGTTGTCAGTCTCATCTGTCCCAGGTCATTGTCCTGTGTTTGGCCGTCCTAGAATCCTAAGGCAGAACTTTTTCCTTGGCCAACTGGGTACAGAGGAAACTACTTAAGCATGCGCATTTCCATATGCGCTTGTAAATTTATATTTTACAGACTATTCTTATACATACATTTTTCTCATTTAACTAAAGATCAAAATGTAGGACTTGTTATTAATGTATGATACTCCCCTTTGTTCTTAATTTGGAGTTGCACCTCATAAAAGTTTTCTTCCCTGGGCAACGCTTGATGACCCCTTAATGGGAACGAGCCTGGTCACACACATGTGCTCCAGCCAAATGGACCAAATGATGGTCTTCAGAATTGCTTCATGATGGATTAAATGACAAGAGATTGGGGAGGAATGTTCTGTTCTAAAAATAATTGAACATACCTCTAATGATGGATAAGTAGTTAATTTGCAATGAGCACTTGATAAAGCTTTTGTTTAAGCAATTTCCTAGCAATAGAGTTGTCCCATCCTTTGTATAATGAGGTGTATCCCCAGCTCTGTGCAATACGAACTAGTCTTGGGTTAAAATGCAAGTAGCCAGGCAGACAAGATTGGGTTGGCATGTTTTTAGGAAGGCCAGAAATTCCCCTTTGTACCAACATTTCTTCCGAGGCAGACATAAAGCCTGAAATCTTCACCATTGTGTCCAATTCTTTTTGAATGAATCAGTCAGAAAAACTGCAATAACAGAAATTTATTATCTGGTATAAGTACCATTTTTTTTAAATGTATCTTTCAAACCTAAGTGAAGCATTCCCCAAGCAAGTGATTGAAGACAGAGGCATTTAGTGATAGACAGAAAAATAAGAAAGAATGTCACCCAGCCCTGCTGGCTCATCTGAGGACCCTGTCCGCTTGCCTGGAGCCGTGAGGTCAAAGTCAAGGACTCGTGATGCCACAAGGGGAAGACCACTAGTGGCAAAGGCCACTTAGTTACTGAGGACACGTTCTCCATAATCGATCCTGGGAATTTTAAAAAATTATCAAGTCAACTTTGTTTTAATACGTAATAATGTTAGTCTAAGTTATTGTGGAGATCAAATAAAACAATGTAGTTGTATATAAGATACCTAGTACAAAGAGTGTTCCCTAAGACGTTCTCAATAAGTGACAGCTATCTTGTATTTTTTTAATGTTTATTAGCCCTACTCCAGGCATATAAAAATGAGCTTTATTTTTCTTTCTAAAACTTAATTATTCTTGTTATTCTTTTATCTCTTTATAGTGACTAGCAAATCTATATACTGTCTCTCTGTACCTACCTTGGTCTACTTATATTTAGTGTAAACCAGTAATCTTCTTTTACCCAACAGTCTGAAGTATTGAGAACATACATTTATGTTTAGTTATTGTATTTTGCAGAACTGCCTAGGCCTCTGAGACAAGTGCTCCCTTCCAGCATGCCACCTGGGTAAGAGGGTCCTCACTCACCCCTTCTCCTTCCTCATTTCCATGCACGTCACTGTCAGCATGAAACCTGTGACTTTTCACTTCCTGAATTTTTAGGGCTGAGAGGACCGATAGTCACATTCTGTAGTCTAAACCTTCATGTCTACCACTAAAAGGACAGCTTCATTTTTGAACAAGTCCTTTTTGCCCAAAGCGTCTGGCTTTCAGAATTAGTCTCTTGTTGAAAAGACTAGTAAGCATTAAGAATCCGAGTCCACAAGCAGCATCTCTGCTCAGAATAGAATAATTCCCTCATTCTCTACAGCCCTGAATCCCATGGTTTAGCCAGGGCAGAGGGCTGAACGACAACATGATATGGAAGAGGAAAACTAGAAGATGACAAATTCATATTTGCATAATTTGTCCCTGTTGCAAATGCTAATGCTCATTAAAAATGATGATATTCACATGAGGTCCCAGAGAAAAAACCTAGTCGCTGTATATGAAAGTGCGATGAGTCAGTTTGAAAAGCCTCAAGTTACTGTCCTTCAAATGAGCAGTCAAGTGCATCCTCTAACCAGAAACAAAATAAAACTTTGAAAAGTCTAATTGTGTAAATGAATCACAAATTTCTCAGGCCAGATGGTATTAAGTCGTAGCCTGCCAGTACCTGCGTCATTTACATACTGCAGTCAATGAAATTAGCACTCTTTGGCACTTTGAATTGTCAAGTGTTAATCTGCTAGACATTCCTGACTTCCCCTGTGCTTGCTGGGTGATAGTAGCTCTTTGCTTAGGTCCTGTTTTAAGACCATATTAAACATGGTTTTTCAAGACCACAGCCTTGTACCTGAGGTGCACAGGTACCTCGGTTCCTTTTTGGAGATGCACACACACAAGAGGTAAGTTACAGAGGGAAGCTGTGGGTCCCGGGTGCTGTCCATCTGAATTTTGGCAGTGGCTGGGCTCAGTGGGGGGGTCCACTCAAATGTGTCACTGTTCTCTGAACTTCCATTCACTCCCTGTACATCAAAGATATTTGCTGCCTCAATGCATCCTTTTAACTCTGATGTTTTGTGATGCTGGAATTTTATTCTAAGGTTAATTTTGACTCAAGGCCAGATTTGGGTCTGAATGTTCTCCCACACCTATTTCGAAGACATCATTCTATTTGCAAATGCAAAAGGCTCTAGGCCAGTGTTCTCAGCAGTTGGTAAGCATGTCAAAAGCATCCTTAAGAATCTGATGAAAGCTAGCGATGCCTTCTCAGAAAACTCATATATGTACAGAATCTTGCATAGCTCTTTAAGTGTTTACTACAGATACAGAGAGTTATGGAACCACAAAAATCAAGACAAAGTACCTCAGACTTCTTGTATAGATTGTGCATGACTTCAAAGAATCTTCAGAACCTATCTATTAGAAACTTTATATTCATTAGACTGATAACCCGAATTTCACAATCTGATGTATAGTATGTACAGAGTTATACAAACACACATACACTTGGACCAGTTGTAATGGTTAAAGATGGGGCAGTGACTACCTTCAGCTTGAGAGTTTCTTTTCCACTTTTGTAAGAGTAGATAACATGTTTTGTGAATGGGTAGCCATTCCCGGTTATAGGCATTCTCCTCAGGCAAACTCTGCACCTATAATGAACCCACATGTTGGGTAGTGTTTTCTTCTGTAGACATATTGGAATCTCAGGTGTCCTGTTCAAGGTCACCCTGTTATAATGTGACAGTTAGCTTCCTGACCCAGGCTTATGCTAACACCAATATCATTTTTTCTTCATCACACTATATATATATCTATTTAAACAAAGCAAACCGAATGATCTTGCCACTGCTGCAGTTCCCAGCAGATGCCTAGAAAGCAGATCTGAGGAGGGAGCAGGTGCCTGTATAGTTTTAAATCTATGTGCGAGTTTGAATTATTAGGGGCACTACAGGGCTTACAGACTCAGTCCCCAGACTGCCTGCAAAGGGAGGGTCAATGGCTGGACACCCGGGTCCACTCTGGGTCTGACAGGTCATTTCCCTGGAGGACAGGCTGTTTCCCCCCTTCACGTTCTGAGTATGTGGGGACATCTCCTCAGGAATTCTGATTCCCACTCCAGGTGTCCTGGTTTCCTCCCTCCATCACCCAGAAAGGTGTGTGTGTGTGTGTGTGTGTGTGTGTGTGTGTGTGTGTGTGTGTTGGGCCAAGGAGGACAATGACATAGGAGTCCCACATACACTCCCCCAAAACCCTCCCCCATGTGAATAGGGACACATGCCAGCTCCGAGAAGATGGAAATGGTGCTGGCTTGTTATTAGCAGAGAGAAAGCCACAGGAGTCATCCCCTGGTGCTGCCTTCTCTCTCGGGGTGGCTCCTGGTCTCTGAGACAGAAGCTTGGCTGCAGGCAGAAAATCTTGCTACTTCACCCATGCCTGACAACCGGTATATGGTTCTAAACTGAAAACACAGTAGTTCTTACTTGCAGGTAGGCAGAGCTTATTTTATTGTTACATTAAAATTGGGAATTGAAGAGTCATACACAGTTTCATCAATACCGAAATCTTCGATGGGTTGGTCTTAGACCAAGGCAATCAAATATTTATGTGGCTGATGGAATATTGATGTCTTTCATTTGTATCCCATCAATAGAGCAATTATTCTTATTTTGTAAGTAAGAATTATATTATACTTCTAGGTACCAGGTATTCTTTTAAATGTTTTATAAATCTTAAATTATTCTATTTCTCATCAATCTAAGAGAAAGATGCTGTTATTTTCCCAGCGTTCCAGGAGGGGAAACTGAGGCACGGAGAGCTTTACTAATATGACCAGGGACAAGCAGCTTGTAGAAGGTAAAGCTGGGATTCCACTCCAGGCAGTCTGGCTCTATTCATTTGTAAATTGATCATGAAATGATGTGCCTCTCAGTGTAACTAGGAAACTACAAAAAGCAGAATAATGCTCCCTATTAAAGATTTCCATACCCTAACCCCCATAATTTGTGAAAATGTTATGTTCTATGGCAAAGAAGAATTGAGGTTGCAGATAAAACCACGGTTGCTAATCTGGTGACCTTAAAGTGGAGAAACTAGCCTGGATGGCCAGGGTGGACCCACTGAGTCACAGGGGTCCTCCCAAGTGAAAAGGGAGTCAGGAGGATCTGAGTGGACAGAAGCAGAGATCAGAATGCTACGGGGTCAGGAGACCAGAAACTTGGCCAGGTGCTGAGCTGAGCACAGGAAGAAGCAGTGACCTGGATTCTCCCCAGAAGCAGTGCTGCAGCCAGCTCTCCCAGCAGTTAGACTTCTAAACTTCAGAAATGTAAGACAATAGGTTTGTCTTGTGTTGAGCCACTATGTTTGTGCTGATTCCTTACAACAGCAAAGGAAAACTTATACAAAACACTTGTCTCCAAAAGACACACATGTTAAAAACGCAGAGCCCAAAATTCAGCTTCACCACTTGCTATTATGTGAACCTCCAATAATTACTTAAACGGGTCTTGTCTTGATTGGCCTTGCTTTAAGGTGGGGAGAAGCATACTTACTATACTACATGATTGCTGGGGATGAGTTGCCACAAGGTAAAATATGGGCATCATCTAAAACATAGCTTTATTTTATTGAGTGGAAGTTTCCCTCTGGAATTGTGCAGAGAATTAAAATAGCTAGCATATGCACAGCCTTGTGAAAGTATATAGTACATGGAAAGCAGCGTGTGCAGAACTCTGAAACAGAATGTACACTCAAACAGAAGTTCTGGCGATGGCAACCACGATGACGGCGGTGACGATGAAGTACAGATGTTACTGGGGGACCGAGGGTTGGGTCCGAGGCTTGGGATGTGTGCTGGAGAGTATCTGTGTCAGGATCAAGTGCTTTGGAAGCAGACCTGACTTTAATTCCAACTCCACCACCCGCTGTCTATGAATTAGGGCAAGTTTCTTCAAGTGTCACACCTTCTAGAACTCCCAAGGTCACAGGCTGTTAAGTTGACACGAGGAGCTGAGTTGAGCTGACACGAGTAGATGCCTGGAATGGGATAGCCTCAGGAGCTGTCCTCTGCGGGACTATCGCTCATTCTTCCAGGCAGGAGTTAGCTGTGGACACGACAGTAAAACCCTCAGCAGCTCTCCATCCCCTTTTAACTAACGGAAGCATTTTGGAATCTTCCACTTTTGTTCAAACCCAGCGTGGCTCTACATTATATGTTCTCAGTAGTATTGAATGTCCAGTAGTACTCAAAATCAAAATAATTTATAGCGATCCTGCCGAAAAACAGAGTTATCGAAGACTAAATCAATAGCTAGGAAATAATAGCACTAATAAAGTACAGGAATTTGAGGTTGCGATGAAAAGTGACAGCCGTTGTAGGTCCATTGCATATCTATCAATAGCTCGCCTTATTAATACAGTCAGCCAACATTGATTTCCAGGAGAGCGATTAGATGCTAAAATGACAAGAGCATAACTGATTCTGCTGGGGCAGGGAAACAAAACCGAAAACCAAGGACCAATCAACTGTGGCTGCGCTTTACTGACTGCCTTCCTGACGAACGCTCCATCCTCGGTGTCAAGTTCACCTTGGGTGAGTTGCTCACAGTGGCAAAGGCAAGGGAACATGACTTTAGGGAAACGTCAAAACTCATCCGTTCTCAAATTATTTATTTTCCTGATATTTTGATACTGTTTTATGTTGTCACATTTTTATACTGACAAGCTCTTCTAACGTAAAGACTCCTGATCATTATATTTAGAAAAGTCTCAAGTTGGTGAGTTTCATTCAGTGCTAATGAATCCTCCAAATGACTCATCTGCCAACTGCAGCTAGAACTCTAACAGATTTTTCTGTTCAGAAATTTCAGTTATGAAATGTTCATTCCAATGATGACACCAGTACACGTGTCAGGAGGGACCTGCAAAGCATCTTTGAAAGAGGGGAAAAGATGTCTCTGTAATCGTACCATTGGAAGACATGTTTGTAGTTCCTGAGTCACGGAGTAAATATAGAAGTTTTTCTTTGCAGTTAAAATTCTCAGATTCCACCTTCTTTTCCTCAGCAATTTTCTGACAGTATTCTTTCTTTCATCCGGAATTGTGTGTTGTGTAGACAATGTCTGCCATTCACTCCCTCACTACGTGCTTTACTGAGAGTCTACTATGGGGTGGGCACTAATCTAGGGGCAGACAACAACACGAATGAAACAGATCTGATCTCTGTCCTTGTAGAGGTCACTTTCCAGCAGAGGAACACAACAATATACGGGAAGAAATAACGCCCATTTGGATCAAACACGATGAGCTTTTGGCTCCTTGCTTCTCAAACTAGACTTGGTTAAGGTTCTTATCTTGGCAGGGGTGGTTAAGAGAGAGGACAGAAAGAGCTATGTGACCAGGGACATCACAGGCCATCCCTTCTCAGGAAGGGAGAGCCCCTGAGTCCCTTTGCTCGTCCAGCCCAGCTCCCTCAGTCACACACAGCGTGGCCACCTCAGCCCATCCTCGGATTGCTGCCGCTGTCCTACCAATGCAGACGCCACGGGACCTCTCATCCATCCTGTCCTTATTCAAGCCGGAGCCTACAAGTGCCATCAGGCTGCAACTAACTACAGCAGAGACGGGCAGATCTGAAGACGCTAAAAGGCAGACAATAACAGGTGTTGGTCAAGATTTTGAGAAATTGTATCTGCCAAAGATTGCAGGTAGGAATATAAAATGGCACAGTGACTTTGGAAAATAGTTTAGAATTCCTTAAAATGGTGAACGTAGTGACCATAATGACCTAGTAATTTCGATTCCAAGTGTATATCCGTACAAATAAAATGAAATAAGACCCAAACACACATGTCTACACCACAGCCTAGACACAATGTTGATGGGGGTAGTTTTTTTTTCCTGGTAGCCGAAAAGTAGAAACAACCCAGGTCCCTCAGTGATGAACAGACGAACATGAGCACTGATACACAGAGTGCGGACGAACCGAGCAAACATTATGCTCAGTGCAGTCGCCAAAGACCAAATATCGTGTGAGTCTGCTTATATGAAAATTCCTTTCCTTTTCTTATTGGACCAAAACCTGCATCTCTCTTGAGAATCCATTTCTCCATCAGTAGTCTTACCCAGGAGTTGTTATGTTTTTCTTTCCTCCTGAAATAGCTTTTAGGCCACTGGGCCTTCTGGTCTGTCATTGCCACGTCCAGATTGCCGCTCCCCCACTGTTCCTAATGACACCCGGACCGGATCTCCTGACTCAAAGGCACCGCCTCCCACCCACCCTTGCTGCAAGTATCTCACTCCTGGCATCTTCTCTTTTCCTTTAAGCTTGGCTTAATTAATGAGTGTGGCAACGGGCAAAAATATTTATATAAAATTCTAATTTAATTACAGTTTCTCCCTGTATCAAGAGGTTATTTTAAAGGGCTGGTGGGAGATGGGTGACTCCCTGTCCCCCTGCCAAAGGACTGAAATAATTCAAGGAAGAGCCTCGTCATAGCCTTCGTACTGGCCCACTGTGGGTTACACAGAACTCATCCGTCAGTGGCGTTTTCAGAATATTCCCTGGGTGCTGCAGCTGACATCTGTCTAGCGTCGGGGGACTAGGAGTATCAGCTGCCCATGGACACCCCACGGGACATCTTCTGCACACCAGAGGAGAGCTATTTAAGCCATTGTCATCCTGCATAACCAAAAAGCACGCAGTATTGGCAGAGGATACAGATACCTTATTTTTTTTAATTTTCTTGTTTTTCATTCTTACCACATGTCAGGTGCTTTTCCAAAACTTAAGAATATTACCTCATTTAACCCTCACAATTTAGTAGATAGGTAAATAATCTGATACCAATTTTAAAGATGAGATCATTGAGATACAGATTCATCAAGCAGCTAAAGACAAATGGCAAGTGAGGCTGGGCTCCACACAGCACCCTGGTTGGAGAGACCCCCGTTTTGAGTGCTACGCCTTCTTGCCTACCAAATGTGGTTCGCAGGAGAAGGAGAATACCCATTCTCAGTTCCACCAAGGTAGGAGTCTTCCAGGTAAGCTGGAAGCTGCAGAGGTCATCAACAGCAGAGATGGGGAAAGGCAGCCATGAGACCCTGGAAACGCTGATTGTTTCTTATAACCCCCTTGTATTTTACAGTTGGGTTTTCCAGAACTCTAGTTCCCACATTACATCTCTGGTGTCTGCCGGTCAGAGGTGGGTTTACAGAAGTTGGAGACCAAGGCTTTATGCATAGATTCTGGTTCTGCAAAGTGCTTTTGGTGGTTTTTGGATGTCATTGTACTTATGGATTGATGGGGAGAAGGTCTGAGTGGGCAGACACCCAACTGCCAGCGGTCTCATAGGTGCATAACAGGAAACCCCACTCCCACCTCTCTGCAGACTCCCCGGTTATGTATGTGTCTCAGTCCTGAGCTGAGTCTACATGTAAGTTACCGGCGCAAGCACATCCTGGACCAGTTCTTAGCTCACAGTCCTGCTCACATCCGCTTCCTGTGGGCAACTTCGTAACCCAGAGGGAGGAAGATGCCCTGCATAGACCCGGGGACATCTTTGGTGGACACTGCCCAGGGCTGGCTAGCAGCCCGGTCACAACAGGCCCCAGGTGGGTGGATAGCAGGGCTCTTTCCCAGGGGTCAAGACCGGAAGTCGTTGAGCCATTTCAGTCAGAAGTCTGCACCGTTGGTTGTATTGGGTTCTGTGTGAAATTTGCCGCCCCCAGGTCTGTCCGCTGGCATGCCATTGTCCAGCAACCACCCAAAGCGAGCCCTAGAAGGAACTTGATAGGACCTCTGCTCCTCGCCTTGCCTTCTGCCTACCCAAACTGGCCTCCGGACTTGTGTCCCTCTCCCAATGCCAGCTGTGACCCTTTGGGCATAGTGTCCATTGCTCCACCTTGGTTCTCAGAGGGCTGGGTAGCTTTTACATTTTCCCTCTGGTTTGGGGGAAGGAGAAGAGAGAAAATGGGGTCATTTGAAGGGCTGAGTGTGGTGGGCTCACTTTAGTAGCACAAGTCACCCACATAATGCAAGGACCAAATAGCTAACTTGCTTATGGTAACATTTTTTGGTGTTTAGTCTATGTCTGTTTGTTTGTGTGTTTAGTCAAGGAAATCTTCCCGGTTCTCTGAGATCACACAGAGCCCTAACTGGGAGTTAAAACTAATTAAAGAACATCAACATTAGATTGAGAATCCCTGTGTCTTGGCACACTAAGGTATCACCTAGAGGTCTGTTATATTTGGATTAATTTAATATATCATAAGAATGCCTTGTAAGTTGTCATTTATGATAATCTGCTAACATTAAAAATATTATTATATAGTCTTAATGAAACAAATTTCTGAGCTGACAGTAAATATCAGCCTTGTATTATAAAATGATTGATGAGACCACAAATATTATTTATTTAATTATTTATAAATAAAAGATAAAAACATGAATTAAGATGATTTTCCTTTAAGCAGTATACCAATAAATACTTTTGTGGTAAATAAATAGACAATTCATATTCCTACATTCTGGAAAGATGAGTTTTTTAAAAGTTGATTAATAATTTGAACACCGCATGTCTATGGAAAATGTACAAGTTATATGCAAAATAATGTGCAGGGATTGATTTAAACATTCCTTAAGTTATGCAAAATCATATCAATCTTTTGGAGTAATGTCAAGTTTATGGTGATTTACAAATACTATACCAGAGTTTATTACATTTTACAAATGGCTTTCACAGGAGTTAAATACTGTTCATAAAAAACAGCACATATTTTCTTTTGTAATAAATGCAAAACTGAGTCTAGGCTTAAAGAATAAAACCTCATAAGAGAATTTAAATTAGGGCTCTGAATGCATTCTTCATCCTTTCGTTCTCAGTATTATAATTTTTAATTTAAATCCTAAACCGGAAATCGTGTAGCTGGTTTTCAGAATATTTGATATTACATAGGAGACTAATTACTTGGTGAAATGACTGGCAGCGTTCCTGGGGGACAAATCAAACCACACCGGGCTGACTGCCGAGGAGAGAGCTCCGCTAGCAAAGTCATCTGGTGGTGATGCTATGGAAATTGCCACAGGGAAGGTAGCAGTGGAAAGATTAATTCCATTGTTGTAACTACCCATGTGAGTCCATTAAGAGTGAATGAGTGACATGTTTACTGTGATTTTGATACCTGACGAGTCCATAAAATATAGAGTTAAAGCAACCAGTTCCATCAATTAAATAAAAAGGAAAGAATATAAAAAGTTAAATTGTTCTTTGCATGACGTTGCCCTTGTTTACTCCCAGCTTACCTTCTAGTAAATCAAAATGGACAAACCTTTGTATAGACTCAGTCTTCATGCATTAGAACTTCAATACTATAGCTATTGAAAGTGATACTCAATGGGGTGGTTCCACCATATATTGCAAGAAGTATACCATTGTATTTGGAAAAGGAATGCATTATATTACCCAAGATCTCCTCAAAATGCTTGGAAGCATGGAACTCATATAACCTATGATAGGAGCTAAATGATTATCAACAAGAAAGTTATTTTTGCTGCACTTCAAACATGATAAAAGTATTTCCAGATTGCTAATTAATCTATAGAAATCACTAAGTGGCTCCAAACTGGTAAATTACCTTGAGTTACTATGTGATAAAGTATGTGTCTAGCATTACGAACTACCAGAGGGGATGAGCAAACTCTGTGGCCAGTGCGAGTCACCACTTCTCCTGTGATAACCTCTCTAATTCTCACTCCCTCCTGACTCAGACCAAGGAAGGAAGGAAGGAAAGTCTTGGAAACTCTTGCTTCGGTAGAAACCCAGTGTCATCAGTTCACTGCTGGGACTCCTCTGAGGATGAGGCCCGGCCTGTGTGACAAAGGGGGACTGTTGTGAGATCCGAGTATCCCAGAGTAGTTCAGCCTGTCTTCTGCACGGAGTATTCCACAGGCTTTGTGCCAGAGAGGTCAGGCCCTTCAAGGTAGTGGGGACCACAGGTAACCAAGCCCAGCCAGGTTGATAACACGGACCCAGGGGTGAAGCCAGGATAAAGTCAGATCTCAGCCTGGAAGAAGGTGGAAAATGTTGCCTTCTCAGATCAGCCATTATGTTTGGTTCACTGCGAAACTTTAGTAGAAACCGTGGAATGGGATACTAGAAATAGTTTTCAACAGCTTGTGTAAGTAAATCTATACTTTCTCCCACTCTGTGCCCACAAACATGAATCATCAGCATTTGTTGAGCTCTTAGAATGAAAAGTCACCGGGTTCAAGAATGGCAGAAATGTAACTTATCTGAGTTTACAGGATCAGGAAAGGCTGAAACCTGAAATAGAGAGAACAATGATTAGGCACTTCAGGACTATGCACACTGTTGATATGTGGCCTGAGAGCACCTCAAAACAGTGAGAAATTAGGACGCTTTCACTAAAATTTTAATTGCTGTATTTTGGTATATCCAACATTTGCCTGCATGAAACAACAGTATAACGATGTGCTATTTTCCGAAAATGCCCTTGACGGCAACTCTCAGACCTGCTGCTGCACACGTGAGGGAGAGGTTTCTCAGACAAAACAAAATGACAAAACGAAAAATAAAATAGACCTAACCAAACAGCTGAGGACCAAAACGAATGATCAGCTCACATTATTGCTTAGTAAAATTTAAGACAAAGTTCTTGATTTTGTTTACGTCATTCTTGGATATTCTATCATTTTGGACAAATGTATAATGCGGAATAGTTTCAGTACCCCCAAATCCTCTGTGTTTTCACTTACTCATCTCTTACCCCATTCCTGACCCCTTGGTAACCACTGATCTTTTCCCCCATGTCATTACTTGGGCTCATGCAATATGTGGCCTTCTCAGATGGGCCTCTATCCGTTAGTCATGCATTTAAGGTTCCTCCAGGTCTTTCCATGGCTGAGTAGTTCTTCTCCATTTAGCCCCGAATAACATTCCACTGTGCACACGTACCACCGTTTATTTACCCGCTCACAACCGGAGGACTGAAGGGCATCCTGGTTGCTTCCAAGTGTTGATGGTTACGAAAAAAGGCGCTGGAAACATCTGCGTGCGGGTATTTGCACACGAGCATAAGTTTTTGGATCCTTTGGCTGCGTACCTAGGAGCACTCCTGCTAGGCAGAATGGCTAGTTTTGTAAATCGAGGACACACTGTGCTGTTTTGCATTCCTACCAGCAATGAAGGTGAGGCTGTGGCCCGGCATCCTCAGCACCACGTGGTGTGGTCAGCGTTCCGGACTCAGGCTGTTCTAACAGGTGTGCAGGGGTATCTCACTGTTGGTCTCATTTGCATTTCCCTGATGGCAGGTGACTCAGAGCATCTTTCATATGCTTATTTGCCATCTGTACAGCTTCTTTGTGGGGGTGTCTGTTAAGGTCTCCATCCCGGTTTTTAATCAAATGCTTTGTCTTCCTATCAGTGAGTTTTAAGAGTTCATTGTATATTTTGGGAAACTAGTCCTTTGTTGGATATGTCCTTTGCAAATATTTTCTCCCAGTGTTTGGCTTGAATTTCACTGGGTTGGCAGTGTCTCTTGCCATGCAAAAGTTTATTTTAATGATAGCCAGCTCTTCAATGATTTCTTTCATGAATCGTGCCTTGGTCTCTAAAAGTCATCACCCAGCCCAATGCTATTTGTTTTCAAAGATCCAGCCTTTAGTTCTACTCATCAAATCTATTTTTCATTTTAATGTACTGGTGTTTGTTGTCATTATTATCAATTACCTCCTTTATTGGTTTAACAGCATTTTCATTTTTCTAATGTTTACATTAAACCTTTGGTTTATTTTAAGTATTTTCTGTAATACAATTGTTTTCCAAGTTATAAAATAGTTGAAACCACATTTGTAGGCATCACACGATGGGTTCTTATTCGTCCTCTAGTTTCCAGTCTCTGTGTGTTTTATCTTTAATTCAAAATGGTTAAGAAAATTCTAGTTGTTGCTGATGTTGTTAATTTTTTATCTTAGTTCATTGTGGTTACAGAATGTGGCTTTAAAGAACTCAATTTTTTGGAAGTTTCACTGTGGCTAAGCCCACTTTGTACATAAATTAGTTTTATGCCCACATCGTTTGACCTGATAATTCAACTTACAGGAATGTGATCTTTTTTTCTGAGAAATTAAAACATTTGCACACAAGTTAAGGGTATCAGCATATTACTTATGAAAGAGAAGTGCGATGAGTCAGATTGCCATAGAATTTATAAGAGTGGCAATGTTTGTGCAGCCCTGAAGAAAGAACATGTTTGAGGGTCAGGGACCTGGGGGTTCCCCAGGCTCAGGGAAACACTGATGGAAAAAGACCTAACATATTCTGTGATACCTATAAAACGGTTTAGGCTGCACAGAAAAGACTGATTTGAATCCATCAGAAGGCTAATTATAATTGTTTCGTGTAATGTGTCAGGTTTTGTAAGTTTTACCATGCGTCTGGTTATGGGACAACATCTCAGGCAACAGACATTTAGTGAATCGTACCGTGCAGAACCCACGCTCTGGGTGCAGAAATCAAGATACCAACCCGACGGTGCAGTCAGGATCTGCCCCCAGGCTTGGGTGTCACATTCAACTCCCCAATTTTAAAGAATTTAAGGGAAACCCCAGTCAACACCATTAGAACTCAAATCTACTTAGAACAAGGGTACTCAGAAAGGCAATAAATGGTATTCACTGTTGTCATATAAAAACTTGCTCCAACCTGAGGTGCCTTCTATCCAAAGGATAGGAGTAAGTGGCCGGGCGAAGAGGACAGACACTCTGTGGCGTGGGTGGCCTGGCTCTGAGTGGCGTCCTCTGAGGAGGTTCAGCTCAGAGCTAGAGCTGTGGTTTTTAATGTACCTCTGTTGGGAAACGCTCGGGCGCAAAGAGCAAATACCAGAATTTCATGAAAGAATTAGTGTGGGCTTTTTGAGGCGTGCACACAGCAGAGCAGGTCGTACCTGGCCCCCGAATTTCCCAGAACCTTCCATCTCTGTCCTTCAGGATGAAACTGGGGACATTCAGGAAATCTCTTCAAAGACAGTACGTTAAAGTTAAAATTAATCAAAAGGGAGAGATGGCCAGAAAAACATATTTGAAATGTCTCAAGTATACCAAAGACTATTTTTCAAATCTGAAATAACTTATTTTTCAGGTATTTGCCTATTATATAACTGTCTTGGTATTTGTCACTAGATCTATAAATGTGCGTATGATCTATGTATATTAGGTTTAACATTGTAACACTGAATTTTAAAGGTCAAAAAAGGGTCAAACGTCAGCCATGTCCCGTGGCTAACATCAAAAATGTGAGAGAAGTTGGCTCCTCTAACAGGCTGGTCCTCCGTCTGCAGGTAGGCATCTGAGGAAAGGAGCTTCCATCCATCCCGAGATGCCCCCAGAAACTGACCAAAACCTAGTGTTCTAGGTAAATAGTCACAGTCAACATCGATGCTACCCCCAACACGCAACCACGTCTCTCCTGCACAGACGGACGCTGAGCCAACAAGGACAGCTGTGACTCAGTGTCCGGCTGAAGCTTGGCAGAGTCTGGTGGGGCAGAGGCTCTGCCCCTTTATATTTCGTCCCAGGGCCTGATCACATTCAGAGAGGGTCACATGCTTCTCCATCAATAATGTTTAAACTCTTCGTAGCCCAAGAGCTGGGGTTCCTCTCCCAGAATCGAACATCCTGCTGGGTAGGTCCCTGAGTAGTCCCAGGACGCCCAGGTGTCTGGGGCCAGAGTGGACGCGTACTCAGTTCCATTCCGCTCAGGGGCTGCCCGGCAGCTCAGGTGTGCTCCCCGTCCTCATCGGTACCTTTGTCCCTGGGGTTTGCACTGTTGTACAGAATGCCCAGCACCTACGAGGAACCACAGCAGGAGTGAGGGTGGGATGCAGGAGGTGGTGGCAGTGAAATCAAACATATACGTTGTGTGCTTTCCTCATCCAAGATACTTACCGTCTGTTTGGGGCGGGAAAACTCATCCATATTAAAATCAAAAAGTGGCAACACCAGAAGTAAAGCCAGAGAGAAGAATGAGATGCACCTGCAAAGCTGGAGAACTCACACCGAAGGGGTGATGGCGGGGCGGGGGGCTACTCTGGACCGGAAGGGACAAGAATGGCTCCCACAGGAAGAAAGTCAGCCTCGAACGGGATTTCCAGATGGAGAAAACGCCGTGAAAAGAAGCAGAGGAAAGAGAAAGACGAAGGACCTATTCCAAGCTCAGTGGTTACAGACTTTCGGCGGGAGCACAGGGCTCACAAGAGGGAAGAGTAGATGATCCCTTTGTGAGGAAATCAGGGCAAACCCAACCTACTGCTCCCTGCAGGGTCTGGCTCTTGAACTCCCAGGGTAAGAGGACACTCACAAGGCCACACCTGGAGGGTTAGGATTTGCCCATAGTATTTGTCTTCCCAGGAAACACTCTCTTCTCCCCAGATCTGCTGAGGAACACAAGCTCATTTGTGTGCAGAAACAAATGCCACAGCGCCAGGCTCTGCTGCGGACTGTGCCACCCCGAGGTGACGTGCCGAGGCCAGCATGCCTTCAGTCCGCACAGTACTCTTCTTCCCGACTGGCAGAAGAGGGGCTAGAGAGGGCTAGGGTGCTAAGTGCGTAGGGGAGAGTTCTCTCCCACTGAAAAGGGGCTTGGATTCGGGCTCTCCTGAGGACACGTGTTAGCAGCACGCTAAAGCTAACTGGTCTCCCTCCAGAGAGCTCAGCCCAAAATCACACGTAATAACAAAGAGGGGGTGCAGAGATGAGTCCAGTCTCACATTGTGTGCCCCCCCAAGTTAACCTGTCCTTTACATCCGTCTCATGAATCTAAAGGGAAACAAAACTGTGGTTTTCTTCTCCTGCATTAAAATCCCCTGCTATTTGTTTAATTAAAGATTTGGCTTTGTATTGGCGAGGGTTTTTTTTTATTGATTTCTAGATGTCTTCCTGGGACGGTTATTGAAAGCTGAGGGCTGAGTCATTTGGGCGCGGCCCCACTTCAAGGTTGGCGTTGGACTCCTCTCTGATCCTTCTGCAGGAGTGATTCTCAGTCTCGGCTTCACGTCCGAATCTGCAGAGCTTTTCCATGCCCCAAAGCCCAGGCCTGGCCCCAAATTAGAGCTTTGGGAGAGGGATCATTGGTCCAGGACCCACAGTTGTTGAACGCTCCCCACACCCATGTGCAGCCCAGACGGAGAAGCATTTCTCTGAAACAAAACAGTATTTCCAAACCTCTCATACTTTGGTGCGGCTCCCCGCCCCTGAAGTACAATCCACATTGTCCCTTGGCACCAGAACACAAAACTTTGACACGTCAGAGGATATTTATGTAAATCATGAACTAATTGCCATCCATTTGTCAGAGACTGCATAAAAACAACCCCAAACTGAACCTGACAGACTCCTTCTCAGCAAATATCTATTAAAATGCATTGAGCCCTAGCACACTGGCCCAACTGCGGGGAGCATTGTCCCATGCACCAAAAGTTTGCGGGTTTGATCCCCAGTAAGGGCCCATTCCTGGGCTGTGGGTTGGATCCTCGGCTGGGGTGCAGTGGAAGTCACCCGATAGATGTTTCTCTCTCATGTTGATATTTCTCTCTCTCCCTTCCTCTCTCTCTAAAATCTAATGAACATGTTCTCAGGTGAGAAAAAAAACACATTGACATGAAATCCTTGATGTAAACCCTGAGTTATAATTGAACCATACTGATAGTCTGTTTCTAAAAGTTAATGAAAAATGTACCAAATCTGTAATTAATAAGAGAAAAATGATGCTGGAGCGATCTCTGGGATGTGAGGTTAATCATCTGCTTGATAAGTAATTAGGACTTAGAATAGGTGTGGCATCGATTGTCTCTGTAACGTGTAATTAATACCCAGTGTTTTGTCATTTTTTAAATCATCTTCTCCCTGTTGAACAAATGAAGTTTTTTCTTTTAAATTTATTTTAAACAGAGGGGAAGGGAGGGAGAAAGAGATGGAGAAAACATCAATGTGTGGTTGCCTCTCACATGCCCCCTACTGGGGAGCTGGCCCAGAACCCAGGCATGTGCCCTGACTGGGAATGAAACCAGCAACCCTTTGGTTCACAGGCCGGGGCTTAATCCACTAAGAAACACCAGCCAGGGCGAGCAAGTGAAGTTTTCTTTTTGACCAAAGAGTGCTTCCAGAAGCCAACGTGGGACATGGGGAGAAAGGAGAGGGCGTAGGTACCAGCTGCAGTTCCTTAGGTCTGGAACGGATACTGAGAATTCGTATGTTAACAAGAACCCGGTGATGTCCCTACAGCTGGTCTGGAGCCATGGGAGCCACAGTGTTTCGTTCTGACACATAAACACACACGTCCCAGGGGCCTTGTGAAACACAGGCTGCATGTTCACTCAAGTATGGTCCATGCATGTCGGGAGCTGCTTCCTCATGTCAGAATCCCGAAGGTCACTGTGGCAACCTCTGCAGAAGGCCCCCTGAGCGAGGTGATAGGACCAGGCTGGGGATGGGGACGGTTATGCCATGTCTACTCATACCTCACTGCTCAGAGACTACCCAAACTCTCTGGATACCACACACTCTAAGAAACCAGAGGGGCCAGGAAGGAGGGCACTCGCAAAGAGGGGCGCTCCACTTAAGAACACCATCCCTGGAAGCCAAACTACACTGTGGGCATGGGGTCTCTAAGCCATCTGGCTCACAGAAGACAGGCTCACAGGGGCTAACCTAAGGAAAAGCTATGCATCAAATAAAATCTTCAGAACTAACCTACCTTGAGGACAGATGACATTTCCAATTTTGAAAAACTGCTTACTTGGAATTAGTTTCCATGGATTTCCAAACATCAGCACCACTTAAATTCCATGATCATAAGGTATTGTTTTCAATCATTTTATTCGTAAACGTTAAGAGTATGTGTATGCTGGCGGCCACTTCCCTGGGTTTCTCATCTGCTTCTTACAATTGCTCAGTGGCTTGGAGCATTATTAGACAACCCTGTGCCTCAGTATTGTTATCTGAAAAGGGGGCATTGTGGGCTGAATTGTGTTCCCTCAAAATGCCTATGTTGAAGTCCTAATTCCCAGTACCTCCGAATGAGCTGCACTTGGGGGAAGGGCCTTTAACGAGGTAATTAAGGTTAAGTGAGCGAAAGTGTGTGGCTCTGAGTCGTGATGACTGTTATCCTTGGGGAGAGAGAGGGAGTGCACGAGAGAGAGAACAAATTGGCTCACTAGGAGGCTGGAGGCCGGGAGGCTGGACATTCAGGTGAGAGGGGGTGTTGCAGGACTGAGCCCCAAATCTGTGGGGCAGGCCAGTGGACCGGAAACTCAGACAGTGCTTCTAGGCTATGGTCTTTAGGCAAAATTGCTTCCTCTTCTTCAGAAAACCTCTGTCTTTGCTCTAGAGGTCTTCCGCCGATTAAAAGACGCCCACCCATGTAACTGCAGTGCCCGATTCCCGGAAACCTGTGGGCTGTGTCAGTCCCAACCTCGAGAACCTTCCCCACATGATACCACATAAGACCAGAGGCTGACTCATTGTTTTGGCCACCAGCAGAAAGGCTTTAAACGGAGATTAGGAGAGGGCCGACTGACCCCACTGGAATAAGAGAGCTGTGTGCCGGAGGAAGTCGCCCGGTTTATTGAGTTAATGGAGGAGGCTGTGCAATGAGGCGTGGAATCAGAGCCATTATTTTTGGCCACAGTTTGGTGAGTTCTGGCCATCGCCTTGGGTCTTTCTATTTTGGATTAGCATTAAAAACACAGGGGATAGTTTGGAAGGTTAATTTTATTCTTTTATGAAGGATTAAATAAAAACTGATCAAACTTTTTACTGCATTTGGATTACATACTTAGAGTTGTCTTATTACCTAATATAAGAAAAATTTCTACTCTTGAGTCCTGTTTTCTATGGCAGCAGTTTTTCATGGCAAATAAATAATTAATATGATTGCCTTGGATAAATTGTGTTTCCTGTTTTTTAGATAAGAGACACATGGATTTGACTTATATTTTTTAATCATAGAGAGATAGCCCTGAGGTACTCACTGTACATACCTTCACTTTCTTCAATGAAACTTAAAAATAGAAGAAGAACTTATGAGGATTTACTTCTTCTAATTATGTGTTAAACCTTGCTATCTGTTTAGTAATTCACTTCTATTGTTTCTTATTTTTCAAAATTTTACATTAATTAAAAAAATGTTACTTTAACACAATGACCCAAAAATTGCGCAGACATCAGTTGTGATTTCCATGGTTACCTCATGATACCATCCTTCTAAAATATAATTATGACTTACCAGGATCACCACATCACCACCATCAAAAATACAAGTATTTATTGTAGTAGACTCAAGTCAGATGCTACAACTCTCAGTCATTAAAAAAAAAAAAAAAGATTGGTGGGTAGTAATGTTGATAGTGCTTTTGATGAAACAAATGCAATATACAGAAAATGTAAACAGTAGACACTACATAATAATCATAATAATAATAATGAGGGCAAACAGCTTCCTTCTATTCACAGTGCTATATAGTCCACAACTAAAGAATGTGATAACTACAAATTATCTCCATGTCTCTGTGACTATTTAAAGGCCTGCTTTTGGATGCAAAATAGTAACAAATTATGCATGCAGTACGTTTTATCTGACATGGGTGTTAAAGGTTTTCTTGGTTGACAAAAGGTAAGGTCAGATGCTGGGACCGTGACAACTGCACGTGGCCTCACCCTTCACAACACAGGAAGTGAATGGGTAGAAACTCCACACTGTCGAACAGGGTGGAGGACGGATCTAAGGACCTCTCTCGCCAAGGAAAGCGGTAGCAGCCACCGGTCCTGCTGCGACCCCCTGCCTTCCTCCAGCACAGAGTTCCCCAGACTTGCCCAGTTTTAGCACAAATAGTGCCCCATGCCAGGGAGCTCCCGAGACCCAGGTAGACCCGACACCTGGTCCCCTGACAGCAGGTGATAGGAGCTGAGAGGCTGAAGTCAGCGTGTGTCTGTGTCTCCTCAGGACACTGCCGCCCAGGAGGGAGCGGACACTCAGCGCCATGTGACTGACACTGAAACCCAAGGCCTCCGCCATTGCCACGGAAACTTCCTCCAGGTTTCAACCCTTCGAACACCCACATCCCCTCAAAGAACATATAGGAACAATAGACAGGGAACAACTATGAAAATAAATGACAGGTTCGTTCAGGGTTTTCATGGGTATTTTAAAAAAATAATCTTAACAAAGGCTTTTTGTTAGGAATACCAGGCAGTAAACTGTTAATACGGACATCTGTTGAGTGTTTAGATGGTAAGAAGCACATAAAATTTTAATGGGCAGTTTCTTCAGTATTTAAGACTATATTGCTATCAACATATTTTTCATAACAAAAGTCATGCACTACTGTCAGTTGTATTTATTACACAGAGGATCATTTTAATGTAAGAATGCAGATGACTTGATTCTATCAACCCCAATGGTACTTACAGCTAGGATTTTATTACTTGTGCCCAGGGCCAAGCAAAACTATAAACCTGCCCGGTTCTAACCCGGCTGTGCGGTTCAGCTGTGCACATCTGAGTTGTAAATTACAATATAAAGTAATCAAATATGGATAAAAGCGGTAGTCATGGAAGCAGTATCCCAGATTCATAAGATTTCATAAGAAATAAAGGAAATAATTTATAAACATCAACACTCCGGGTTTATGATTTTCTTTTCCCAAAATAGAACGCTGTTCTAATAACTTAAGAGCTGGTCTGTCAATCAGCACTCCCTGCCTTTTCTTCGCATCTCCTTTATTCATAGTCCATTTCCAAAGCAATGAGACCAGCCACTCCTCCGGTCTCCATCCTTATCCTGGGGCGACCCAGCGCTGGTGTCCTGGTGTGAGGTTTCTAAACCGTCACAAGGGTCTCTCTTTCCTGTAACACTCTGTGACGTGCAGAAACAGCATTTGCAAAATCACAGATTTAAAGGACGGAAATTCTTCTTCTAGCTAGAACAAAACAGTGAAACAGCCAAAAAGAAAAAGAAAAAAGAAAACCCCACACTGAAACATGGAATTCTACAGATGTGAGTGTACGGGGGTGATGATAAACTTGAGAACAGACAGGCTGAGTTTCTCCTCATGTCCTGCTGGCCTTTATACAATCCTATTATGAACTCTTTCATAAGAAAAATGAATTATTTTAAACATTGCATATAGTGTGAACATTAAAACAATACCCACTTTTCTCAGAATTCTTGGAAAGCACAGTACAGACTCTGCCATTTCTGGAGGGGTTTATTTAGAATTGGGTTGGCCAAAATTCCATTTAATGTTTTCTGTAAAATTAATGATACATTCTTCATTTTCATGTGATACTTTACTGATTTGGCTATTTTGAGTATGTCAACTGCTGTCAACGATGTCAACTATATTCAGCTGTTGGCTTCTAGTGGGCAGAGGCCAGAGGTGCTGCTAAAAATCTTCCAATGCATAAGACAGCCCCACAGCAAAGAATTATTTGGCCAAAATATTAATAGTAGCAAGAAACTTCAGAAGATACCTCTGACACATTTGATCAGTCACGGCACCTTCTCCACACACACACACACACTGCACAAATCTTTTTGGGTGTTTCAGTTCATTTTTTTTTAATACTAAAGTATTACTCCAGAAATGTGTAATTTCTTCTATCTTCAATATTAAAATGGCTACACAAAATTCACCAATTTTGATGTTTTTTTAAATGCATATTGATATGACAGCTGTCACAATACAACCTATCAAAACTGCTTTGAATAAACTCAAAGACAACTAAGTGCTACTAGAGCCATCGCAAGAAAAAAGCTGAACAAACTTTCTGGCCAGCCAGTACAGCAAATTCTCCTACAGGACCAAATAAACAAGAGGAGAAGGATGTGGTGCATTTCTCAGTGCTATAGACGGCCTCCAGTCACCCTTTATACAGTTCAGGTTTGCCATGTGTTATACTTTTGGAGGAAATCTGTATTATTGCAGATTTGTAAAACATTTCCTTTAGTATACAAGGAGTTTAGAGTCAGCTCATTCTTAGCTTGAATCCCAGTTCGGTCACATATCAAATGGGAGAGACTGGCTGAGTTTTCCAAGGTTCCTGAGCACATATTTATTTATAAAATACACATAATACTAGCAAGCTAATCGGGTTGCTGGAATACCAACATGAGCTGAGTACATATAAAAAGTACAGCATCATGAATGGGACATAAGTAGCATCTAATAATTGTTGATGCTGTGTTATTAGTGTTTTATTATAATTATTTTATCAGATTATTTTCACCCTTATGGAAATACACTGGAAAAGACATTTAGTAACATTTTAACAAAGCTGTGTGTAGAGATTACAGGGGACAATATATATTTCTTTTAAGAATTTATATTTATGAATTTTCTATAAAAATTACAATTTATAATCAGAAAATATTTTTAAATAGTTTAGGATTCATACTTGTTGGTGTATGTTGTGGCCTCTTTAAGATATACAGTCATGAATTTTACATTACAAATGGCTTTTAGAAAATAATTATTTTCCCTTATTTTAACCTGGGAATATCGCTTTTTAAATATACTCTTTTCTCATTAAAGCTGTGCTCTAACAAATAAATGCATGGCATTGGCATCTGTTCAATGGAACTCTTTCTAAACGAAAAGAGCAGACCTGGAACTTATTATAGTCCATGGTTCGCACAACCACCTTACCAGGGGGGCACGATCACCATCTCCTGCGCAGACAGGTCACAAAATTTACCGAGAGTCACAGTGCTGCACAGTAGCCAAGCCGGGATTTGAACTCAGGTCACTCCAGAGTTCGCGCCCTTGACCCCTGTGGCAAAAAGGCTTTCCAAATAATGGGGGACATGAATCATTGATGATGATGACTATTTCAGAACAGAGTCAGTGACCTTGACCCGGTGTCTGGCCTGAAGAAGAGATTACACACCAGCAAAGTGACCTATCCTGCAGGTGGTGCCCATGGGTAAGCTGGTTTGTCTCAGGTCCCAGAACGATGGCGCACGCCTGTGTTAAGAGAAATATCCCAACTAAAAAAGCTACACATGCACCCAGAGAATTTTAGCCCCCACTCCAGTTTGTGTGTGCGTGCATGTGTGTGTTAACCAAAATGATAGTGGGAAGATACAGAAAACAATTACTGACCACTCTGGAATCTGTATCACAGCACTGAGGAATATTAGGTAGTCCTGAGGGTATGGAAAATGTTCCCATAAAGTTTAAATACATTTAGTTAGAAAATATGTCATTATCACAGCTTTAAAATATTGTGTACAAGTGTTTGAAAGTATGCTTTGAAACTCAATGTCAAAATAGTTGTCAGCTCAAAATTAGAAATTTACTTCAAGAAATTTTATTCACTATTTCCTTTGTCTCGGGCACCGTGCTTGGTCCTCCAGGTGACACAAAGCCGACCCCGTCTTCTGCGCCAGGCGGAAGGGGCGTCACGTCCCAGTGCTGGTAGGCAGAGTGGCGCGCGATGCAGGGGAAGGCGCCGAGTTCATGCTGTGACAAGCTGGGGTCTGAGGGAAGGAATAGATTTCAATGACAGCGGCTTGAAGGATTACTTCTAAGGATGAGAGACAGGCTGGGAGGTCGAATCTACGAAAGAGTGAGTCTGAAACCGAGAAAAAGAAGAATGAATGGAGGACTGAGTTTTCATCGAAGCAGTAAGGAAACTCCCAGAGAAACTCATGTTAGAAACGGGTGAAGAAAGAGTTACGGATCCATTGAGATGTCTGTGAGAGCAATCGTTGAGAGAGGAGACAGGTGCAGAGAGGTTTTCAATTAAGAGATGGGTAATTCATTCACTTAAATTTGCTTGATCTAAGAAAAATAGAGAAATTAGATCTACTAAGGAGTGGAAGTGGTATGGGATTGTTCATTTTAGGACTTTGAGGTTTAGAATGGTAATTTTAAAAATTACATAGACTACACAAACTGAGGTTTGTTAAAGATGAATTCACACGAACCACCTCTGATTTCACAACAGCAGCAATGAAAAGTCCCAGACCATCGGAACACAGTAAGAAGACTTGTGCCTAAATTCTGAACTCATTGCTTATCAACTATGTGAATTTCTAAAAAGTATTATTATCTTTTTAATTTTATTTTTCAATTACAATTGGCATTGAATATTATTTTATATTAGTTTCAGGTGAACAGCATAGTGGTTAGACAATTGTATGACTTACAAAGTGATCCCTCCCCCCCAATAATTAAAGTACCTCCCTGACACTATGTATAGTTATTATAATGTTATTGACTATGCCGATGTCCTGTCCTTTACATCCCTGTGATTATTTGTAACACCGGTCTGTACTTCTTAATCTCTTCACCTGTTTCACCCAGCCTCCCACACCACCTCTGGCAGACAATATGAGTCTGTTTCTATTTTGTTTGTTTATTTTGTTCATTAATTTCTACATATAAGTGAAATCGTCTGGTATTTGTCTTTCTCTGACTTATTTCACTTAGCGTAGTATATTCTGGCTCTATCCATGGTGTTGCAAATGGCAAAACTTTATTTTGTTTATGTCTGAGTAACACTCCATTGTGTGAATGTAGTATAACTTCTTTCTCCTCTCATCTATGGATGGGCACTTGGGCTGCTTTCATATCTTGCCTGTGGTAAATAACGCTGCAATGCACACAGGAGTGCTCGTGTCTTTTCAAACTACTATTTGGGGTTTCTTTGGATATTTACCAAGAGGTGGAATTGCTGGGTCATGAGGTAGTTCTATTTGTAGTTTTCTGAGGAGCTTCATACTGGTTTCCATAGTGTCTACGCTGGTCTGCATTCCCACCAGCAGTGCATGAGGGTTTTCTTTCTCCACACCCTCACCAGCTATTGTTGCTTGTTGATTTGTTGATAACAGCCATTCTGACAGGTGTGAGGTGGCATCTCACTGTGGTTTTAATTTGCATTTCTCTGATGATTAGTGACATCGAGCATCATTTTCTATGTTTACTGGCCACCTGTCCTCTTTGGGGAAGTATCTATGCAGTTCCTCTGCCCATCTTTAATTGGATCATTTGTGTGGGGGGTTTTGTTGTTGTTTTTTGTTTTGGTGTTGAGTTGTCTGAGTTCTTAACATCAAAAGCTCTATGAATTTTGCATGTTAACCCATTATTGGATGTGTCATTGGTAAATATCTTCTTTTATTCAGTAGGTCAGCTCTTCACTTTGTTGATGGTTCCCTTTGCTATGTACATACTTTTTAGTTTGAGGTACTGACTATGTGAATTTATTCAAGGTTCTTACAATTATCAGAGATGTATCTGTCAATTGAGGAAAAAAAGGATGTCATGGGATTCCTATGAGCTATTGTGAGGATGAAGTCAGCTCCGTATTTTATGTGCATTTGCAAGAACTCCAAAAGTTGGAGTTCACCAGGTAAGGCTTGGTTGTGACTCTTCTTGGATTCAATAATGGACAAGACGGGACTTCCCACCAAGATGGAGGTGTAGGTAGATACACTGTGCCTCCTCGCACAAGCAGAAGAAGGACAACAACAAATTTAAAAACAAGAAGTAACCAGAACTGCCAGAAAATTGAACTGTATGCAAGTCCAACAAACAAGGAGTTAAAGAAGAAACAACCAGACTGGTAGAAGAGGTGGAAATAGGCAGCCAAGGCAGAGAGGACTTGTGGCAAGGGGCAGCTGGAGGATGGGGGGCCAAGGCAATGGCTGTCGGAGCCAGTGGTCCGACAATCACATGTGGATAAACTGGGAGGAACAACTGGAGAGTGAGACAGACCATGCAACCCAGGGTCCCAGTGTGGAGAAATAAAGCCCCAAAACCTCTGACGAAAAACACCTGTGGGTGCTGAGGCAGTGGGAGAAACATTCCACCCTCACAGGAGAGTTCCTTGGAGAAACCCAAAAGGTCCTAGAATGTACACAAACCCATACACCTGGGAATCAGCACCAGAAGGGCCCAATTTGATTGTGGGTAGCAGAGGAAGTGACTAAAAGCTGGTAGAGAGCCAAGCAAGCAGCATTGTTCCCACTCCGACCCCTCCCCCACAGACAGCACCACAATGCAGGGACATGGGTTGCCCCACTCTGGTGAATGCCTAAGTCTCCACCCCTTACTATACAACAGACAAAGAAATATGGCCCAAATGAAAGAACAGATCAAAGCTACAGAAAAAATACAACTGAGCAATGAAGAGATAGCCAACCTATCAGATGCAGAGTTCAGAACACTGGTAATCAGGATGCTCACAGAAATGGTTGGATATGGATGCAAAATAGAGGAAAAAGTGAAGGTTATAAAAAGTAAAATAAAGGAAAAACTACAGGCAACCAACAGTGAAGGGAAGGAAACCGGTTCTCAAATCAAAGATCTGGACCAGAAGGAAGAAACAAGAATTCAAAAAAACGAGGAGAGTCTTAGGAACCTCTGGGATAATTTTAAACATTCCAACATCTGAATCACAGGAGTGCTAGAAGGAGAAGAGGAAAAGCAAGAAATTTAAAACTTACTTGAAAACATAGTGAAGGAGAATTTCCCTAATCTAGCAAAGGAAATGGACTTCTAGGAAGCCCAGGAAGTTCAGTGAGTCCCCAAAAATTTGGACCCAAGGAAGCACACACAAAGGCACACCATAATTACATTACCCAAGATTAAAGATAAGCAGAGAATCTTAAAAGCAACAAGAGAAAAGGAAACAGTTACCTACAAAGGAGTTCCCATAAGACTACCAGCTGATTTCTCAAAAGAAACCTTGCAGGCCAGAAGGGGCTGAAAACAAGCATGCAAAGACAAGAGGGGCAAGGACCTACATCCAAGATTATTCTATCCAGCAAAGCTATCGTTTAGAATGGAAGGGCAGATAAAGTACTTCCCAGATAAAGTCAAGTTAAAGGAATTCGTCATCACCAGGCCCTTATTATATGAAGTGTTAAAGGGGTTTATCTAAGAGAAAGAAGAAGGCCAAAAATACAAACAGTAAAATGACAACAAACTTACAACTATCAACCTAACCTGAAAAAAAAATAAAAATGAACTAGGCAAACAACTAGAACAGGAACAAATTCACAGAAATGGAGATCACATGGAGGGTTATCAGAGGGGAGGGGGAGAGGAGAGAATGGGGGGAAAGCTACAGGGAATAAGTAGCATAAATGGTAGGTACAAAATAGACGGGGAGGCTAAGAATAGTATAGGAAAAGGAGAAACCAAAGAACTTATATGTATGACCCATGGACATGAACTAAGGTGGAGGAATGATGGTGGGAGGTGGGGTACAGGGTGGAGGGGAATAAAGGGAAGAAAAAAAGGATGACTATAATAGCATAATCAATAAAATATATTTTAAAAAATAAAAACAAAAAAGATAATGAACAACACAGAACAGAGAAAGCGGTGAGTCCAGGACTCAGGGCTGATAATTGGCAGGATAAAAATTGGAGACAAAGTCATTAAGGAAAGACAAGGTCCCATGGGAAAGCAGAAAGAAACTCAAAATCAGGATGAGCTCAGAACATCAGTTTCAACAGAGAAACTTCAGATCCTGAGGAGCGCAAAAGGCAGAGGAAAGGCAAGGTGCAGAAAGGAGCTGGCAGCGGGAGTTCAGATGGGGATCTCAAGGTTCCTAGGAGAGAGTTGTATTCCCTCACCACTGAGTACGTGTTTGAGGTGGACGTGGGTGGAGTGGACACATTGCAAAGTGAAAGTAGTGAGCCTACCCGCCTGGCTTGTCCATAAAACTAACAACTCATAATTGTCGACGTTCATGTTACGAAGTCTCGGTTTTTAGTAAGCTTTTGATTTTATATACCTCCATTTGGTCATTGCGTCTTATGCAGTGAATATTGTTTTAACATGTGTCATTTAAAAAAAAAGCTTAGAGAGATGAAAACAATTATCCCCATGGGGGCAAATACTTGAACTTAGAAACGTGACTCCAGTGCCATGCTGTCTGCACACACACACGTCATGACGTCTTATTTAACATAACTTTAAGGAGGGAACGCATAAGGAAATGTACAGAATGAGAAAAGTGATTAACCATTTTTATGGATCACCCACAAATTTATGTAGCCTGAAACTAAAAATGTAGTACACACTAGTGTTCGTTCCTCAGAGTCTTCTTGAAGAGGTTCGTGCCAGTTTTCCCAGATTTCCAGAGGACATACCAAGAAAGCTCTTCTGTTCCCCAAGTCAGTGATGAACAGACAATTTGCACTACTGAGTAAGTTCCAGAAACAAATTCAAAAGCTCCAAGACAGCATCTAAAGTTAGCATTTTAATGTTCACCGTTGTTAGGTTTGGGGTAGGGATAATTCGTGAAACATTTTAACAAAGAATATTCTTTAATGTTTTAGAGGCACTTGGTATCTTATTATTAGCTGACAACCAGTAATTTTTTTTACAAATTGGTATGAAAGATATAATTTAAAGTATGATGATCATGTAATTCTTTGGTTGTCTTTGCCAACATCAATCTCTGTCAGCTTTAAAATGAGGACACCACACCTTCAAGACACGAGACAATTTCCTTTAAAAAGCCTTATGTAAGCCTCATTTCTTGTGTGTGGTTATATCACGTCCTAAATTAGGTTTTATGGAAGTTTTCAAATCTCTAGTCATATTAAAAGACAAAGTTGTTCTAGACTTGTTTATAACTATGGCAATAAATACTGTTACATAAAAGTCATCTTGAGTCACTAATCCAATCACCGCCTTGCCGAGCCCGAGACAAAGCGAACACAATCTTTCAGGATGTGCATCATTATCTTTAAAAAAGCTACTGAATAAAATTTCTCAAAGGTGCTGAAAATAAAAACAGAAAAAGAAAACAAGCTCCCCCAAATCTGAACATAATATACAGACTGGGGCAAAAGTAGGTCTACCGTTGTTCCTATGGAAAATAATACAATAATGAGGAAATGATAATATATGAATAAACTGTGTTTTGAGTACTCGGACCTGTAAACCTACTTTTGCCCCACCCTGTCTGGAAATTCAAAGATTTGATTTTTTTTTACTGATTCATTTGACCACCCTTCCTCAGAGTCTAAACTGTACCTCCTTGCCATAACCCGCTCTCACCTCTCTGCTCAGTGTTCACTGCAGCAAAGACACAAACAGAATTTTCCCAGTTCATTTGGAATTAACCAATTTATCTCACACCTTGGCATTTGGGGCAATATAATTCTTCTTGTCTAAACATCTGAAATGCTAATTGCATGCTACTCCTTCTAAGAGGCAGCCTGCAAATAGAGTTTGAAAACTCCATCAGGCCCTCAGTTCTTCGGCCCGAAATACTCATAGGTCATTGCCAGCTGTGGCGGCCCGTGTCGTTTTTGACATGTGTACTATTTAAATGACATAGGAGTGGCCCAGATCATTGTGGCCCAGTTGGTTGGAGCATCACCCCACAACTGAAAGGTTGCAGGTTCTATTTCCATCAGGGCTTGTCGTGCCTGGGTCATGAGTCCCATTCCGGGTTGGGGTGCATATGGGGGGCAGCTGACTGATGATTTTCTCTGACATCGATGTTTCTCTCTCTCTCAATCTCTCTCTTTCTCTCTCTCAAACCAATGAGATTTTCTAAATAAAAAATTGTGATACATGAATGTATGTTCGTTGTTTTTGTTTGTTTGTTTGTTTTTTTCTTTGCAGTACGGAGTTCCATACATCTTTGACTTTCTCCTCAAAAATTTTTTTTTAAAGATTTTATTTATTTATTTTTAGAGAGGGAAGGGAGGGAGAGAGAGAGAGAGAGAAACATCAGTGTGCGGTTGCTGGGGGACATGGCCTGCAACCTAGGCATGTGCCCTGACTGGGAATCGAACCTTCGATGCCTGGTTCGCAGCCCGCACTCAATCCACTGAGCTACACCAGCCAGGGCCTTTCTCCTCAAATTTTTAAAAAGGTCATGCTTCCTGGAAGGGATGAATCCCCTCCTAACAAATAAGAGCAGATTATGCAAAGATAAACAAAAGATGCATTTCTTGGAAAGGACAGCGTGAGCCCAGCTCTCTGCAGCCCCGGGCAGGTGGGGTGGACGGACAAGGAGCCAAGGAACTGAGGCCCTGTGTCCTTCACTCGGGCTCCGTCCTGCCTTGACACGGCTGTGATCAGTGCTCTTTGCCTGGGGTTGGGCTTCGTTTCTTTGCCTCTTTCTTTGGTGGCATTTGAGCATGAAGCTCAAACTTTACTGGTAAAGCACATGGTCTTTTCCTAAGGGGAAAGAATGAAACAATATGGTAAGACCAAGACAATTACAGTATTTTAGTGCTATTGTTTCAAGCTTAGCATTATTTCTCTCTTTTTTCCTTTCTCTCCTCAAACAGTGATGTGTTCATCTGGGGACGAAGACAGAGAGCCCGTTTTGATACAGTTTTGATGAACTCCTCCAGGTCATTCAGAATGGCCTCTCTCTGGGACCCACCGGCCCCTCCACTCCAACCTACATGGCCTGGGGGTTTTACTGAATCTCTCCTGAGCACCTGAGAGTCAAGACTATGCCTCCAAGGCCTAGTTCTGTTCCTTCAGCAGCCAACCCAGTGCTACCCTTTTTTACTGAGTAAGTTCCATGGCACACACGCTTCCTCTCTGTGGACTTGGAACGAGAAACATCTTCGTGTGTGTCCTGCTGACTCTGCCCTGCCCCGGGCTGCAGGGAGCGCCCGGGGCAGAGGGAGACAACGCCGGACAAGCTCCGATCCACTCCTCGCCCACTGACGTCCTAAACTGTGCATTAGCGAAATGCTGACGGAGGTGGAGGAAACTGCAGTCTAATAGTGTATAATCTTCTTCCAAGATCCTGCCTTGTGAGGCAATTTTGTTACCCATTTCTTTCCTGTCACTTCCCACTCCTTTGTAAAATCCACCAAAATAGGCCTTTTCCTAATATAACCTCAGAGCTTAGTAATCAGTTACTTCCTCTTTTCTCACTTTCCTCTTCTGTTCGTTAACTCTCCGTGACACAGTATGTGTGGAGTATTAGTCTAATAATTGACAAAGCGGTAGCTAAAATTAAATACATTTTAGTGTATCTACATTATACCAAATGTAATAGTGTGTTCTCAAATGCAACCTCACTGAAGCTTCACACGTGAAAAAGAAAATTAAAGCTGATTACTGTTTAATGCTAGTTCTTGTGGCAAAAATAGTTCATTAAACAAATAACTAAATTACTGGTTTAAAGCCAAAAGCTCCGTAAACTAGTAGTTTACACTTTAATATTTAAATACAATAAATGAATAAGTTCAATAAAACAGCAGGGCCACAGTTTTTAGGCAAACAAATTATTCTGATCAAAAAGCTCTACTTTTATAAAATACGGGGTAAGAAATTTTAAGAGACAGCCCGTTGAAATACATGTAAGGTGAGAATAGTGCTGAATGAGACCATATTTTTGGTGAAGGCCCTTCTCATTTTTTAGAGTGCCTCAGGATAGACATCATGACCAGATTGTTAATGTATTGCTTTAAGTAAAAATTAATGCTTTGATTTATAATTGAGTGAAATAAGTCATTAAAATTGCTATGCATACTCAGATATGATGTAAAAGAATTAAAACTGAAATTATTCAATTTGATTTCATTATCAGAATGTACTTCTTAAAGATATGCTCCATTACATTTTCAAGAGAGGTTAATATTAAAAAAATCTATGATATTAGGAAATATTTAACACCCGGGGGAACATGATAACATACTATCTTGCATGTAGAAGTTTTGAAATTCTGCGTTTATTCAACACTACTCAATACACTCATGTATAAAATGGATACGCTAAATTCATAGGCGAGGTGTTCTGGGCCAGAAGCAGCTCCATTGATAACATTGCATCACCCCGATCCGGCCCAGCCCTGGGGGTTGTACTCTGGAGCTGGGTTAACTACCCAATGCGCTCCACAGGGGAGGGGCAGGGAAAAGGAGGTTCCCTGCTGTCCTTCTGCCCCTCCAAAGGGTACCCTTGGAAATGGCAGGGGTTGGAGCAAAACCCCAGCCCTTTGTTATGTAAGTAAAATATCTCCAGGATCAGCATTCTTTTCCATTTTATTTTATTTTAATTGTTGTTCAAGTGCAGTTATCTGCCTTTCACCCCCATCCCAGCCCATGCCTCCAGCCCTCTTCAGGAGATCAGCTTTTAAGACCAAGAGAGGTCTGTCTTCAAGTCCTAGGGCAGAGAGTTAAACTCATGTACACTGGGGGCCACATCAGCCTTGCAGTTGCCTTCAAAGGGTCGAATGTAATTTTAGGACTGTATAAATGTAACTACTCTTTAACTAGGGGCAAGGAGCTTGGCTGGCGCTGCCACTGGGTAGAAACAAGGTGCTGGGCCAGATAAAACAAGGTGGAGGGCCGGATTTGGCCCGCAGGCCTTGTGTTTGCCACCTGTGTTTTATTTTTTAGAGAAGGGAAGGGAGAGAGAGAGGGAGGGAGGGAGGGAAACATCAATGTGTGGCTGCCTCCCATGTGCTCCCTACTGGGGACCTAGCCTGCAACCCAGGTATGTGCCCTAGACGGGGAATCAAAACAGTGACCCTTTAATTCGCAGGCCAGTACTCAATCGCTGAGCCACACCAGCCAGGGCTCAGCTTAACATTTTTTCTCTTTGTTTACAGGACGGGCAAGGGTGTCCGGGAATAAGAAACACCTGGTTGCACCTGGCGCTGGAGGCCCACGGTCCCAGCTTTTTTCTATCGAGCCTCCTCAGTGTCTCCTGGATGTGCCTGGTAGAGCCACACTGCAGGAGTGCCTTACCCTTCGCAGGCTGCAGGGGCCCAGGCTCTGGCCCAAGGCTGTGCATGGACAGGATCGTTTGAGGCCAGGGCAGGGAGCAAACTGACCCACGTGGCCACAGATATACAGCTTTCCAGGAGCCTCGAGGCCCTGGGCAGCCCCAAGTTCTGTGGAGCAAAACCCCAGGGCCCCATTCTACATCCGCCCAAGTCCTAGGCTGCAGCCACCTGAACACACTATGCACTACACATTCTTGGGTCAGGCAGCCTCCAAGTGTCTAGAATCTTCTCGGGAACCTATCCCTGCGGTTCTGCCAGCCTTTCCCTGAAGGGCAGCCCCAGGGCCTTGCTCCACTTTCTGAACTGGCGGAATACCCTGCGGCTTTGCCCAGGCGCTCCATCAGCAATGTTCCCCTCTTTGGACCCCATGCTGTTCCCAAAGCTCTAGCTTTCATAGACACTGAGGGGGAAAATGCTCTGGTCTCACATGTTCTGGTTCCTAGCCCAGGCTGTAACCATTTAGGTTATCCAGGAGAAAAGAGAGGTTTTCATTTCCTTTCAGTTTTAGAGTCAGAGGAATTAACTATGGAAAGGGCTACAGGTGTGATTCTTCCAGCATCTGGAAGGAGTGCTGAGCAAACCAGAGCCCTCTACTTCCCACCACATCCCTCGGTGCTAGCTAGCTCTGTGTAACGGATCTAGTCACATTACAAGGAATAAAAGTGATAGCTCTTACTGAAAGCACGTCATGGAGAAACAGGGAGATCAAACAGGCAAGTCACAAAGACAATCCACTTTTACCCAGAAAAGTGGTCAGTTCACAGATTTTTTTTAATGTTAGAAAACATTGTTAATATACTATTGTCAAATCACAAACTAATAACTATTAAGTAAAATAATGACTTCCTTTTTCTTTATTTGTTCATTCATATCAAATCTATAATTTTTTAGAGAAAGGAGAAAATATGTATGGTGTACAGGTTAAACAGCACATATTTTCTTGTGCTGTCTATATAAATGAGAACAGATTTGGGGGCATGGTATGATAATTTGGGTATCTGCTCTTATGTAGGGGACTTATATTTTCAGGGTTCCCACATTTCTTTATGTACTCCGTAATAATACAAATTGTTTGTGATAGGTCACCGAGATCAATGACTTCCAAGATGCATACTTTGATGTCATATGTTTCATCCATAGCTCTTACCAATTCCAGACTCTTAATAGGCAAAAGTGTATTTCCGTGCATCAAGTGCTACCCCATCATTAAAGATAATACAGGTGGAGCAGACACAGTATCAGGCAGACCACTCACGGGTAATAAATCGCAGCTTTTGTTGTTAGAGTATTGTCTGCTCAGGTATCCTACAAATCTAGAAAAAAGTGAAGCCAGGTGCAGACAAAGGAAGGTTTCTTGATGGGGAAAACATAGCCCAGGGCCCTGATGACAGTCCTCTAATTAGGTGAGTCATCTGCACCTTGTGCTGTGAAGGCTTACCTACCTCAGTGTGGAACACCTCTGAGAAAACCAGGGCAGTTTTCTTACACAGCAAGATAAGTAAGATAAGGGAGACAGTATTTTAGAATCATCACAAGCTAAAATTATCCTCAGCTGCTGAGTAGGATGGAGGAAACAGCCCGGGCGTGAGGCCCTGCACAAGGACAAGAGTGAGCAGAAGTTGTCCAATGCACACAGAGGTCACGTGTTCGTTCTCAGACCCCGTGACTGCCCACAAACCTGCACGTTTGCCCTTTAACGCACGTCAGTTCCTTGTGTTCTGTTCATTGACATTATTAACAGGGTAAGCACTGGCAAGGGTTTGCTTTTTGACACGATGGGGCTAACCATCAAGCCCGAAACAAAGTGCCAGGCCCCAGTGTCCAAAGAGACGTGGGAATATCAGTAAACGTCTCTGGAGCCCATTGAAATGCTTTGTACACTCCTCCACCCTTGTCATTTTCTTTTCTTTTTTTACCCACAGAGTTACTATCAGGTAAATGGCTTAGACGCTTCTAGAAAAAATGACTCATTCTGATGGAGGGAGACAGGACAGGGCAAGAACCAGGCGCTGCCCTGTGCCCCTGTCACCCTGGCCAGTGTCTTCTGCCCACCGTCCCCCACCACCATCCACTTACCCACAATAGTTATGACAAAAGGGGAGTGCACTTTCATCAATGGTCTGGAGAGGAAACATTTGTTGGTCTTAGTATACCAGTTGCTCCAAGAAACCTTTCTCATTACATTCAAGGAAAAACAAATGTGGCCCTCTGTCCAGACTGGGATGCTTGGCAGCCCCTTGCACGAACCCTGGAAGCCCAGAGAATCGTCCTGCCCGAGTTAGTCCCTTCAGTGAATCAAGGGATAAGATGCAACCAAGAGTGACAATGACACACAAGAGCTGGCAGGAACAAGGTGGGATTTGATTAGGGGACATGAGAGGGTCACTCCTCACAGCATGTGACTATGAAGAGAGGCTTACTGCAAGGGGGGCCACCATCCCAGTGGGAGGGGGGCGGGGGAATTTCTGGAAGAGGGAGATTGAAGACCAGCACGTGGGGAGTCTCTGGCCAGTGAGCTCTGAGGGACAGGCAGCAGCCTCTTGGGTCCTATAACCACAAGACTATGCCATTGATGGTGAGCAGATGCTGGGTGTAGGTTTACAGGATAGGCAAGGCAGGAAGGCACTCACTGGCCGACCATCTATCTGCTGGTCTGTACTAGTTTGAAACAGTTAAATGTGTAAAATTGTGACTTTGGAGCCTGCTGAGAAGTTACAAAAACCTAGAAGCCAGCATAGGGAGCAGGAGCCCTCTCAGGCTCATTTGTATAACAAGCCTGTTCCTCAAAATGAGAGTGGTCCTCAGTGCCACACCTGGAACTGGAGGAATGCTCCAGAAGGATGAAACAGTGATGACAAAGAACACCCAAAAGCACGGCATCAATACACGTCTGAGCCAGACAGTCACCAACAGTCAGTAATTTAAAAGTTCGTCACCTTGTCCCTGGCCCAGCAGCAGCAGAGCCGTCTCTCACACCTGGTTATTTTTATCTCATTATCATTGTAGGTGAGACACGGATGCCACCTCACACTCACCAAATAATTTGCATGCGTTTCCCTTTCTTCTTTCTCTAGAGAGTGAGTGTCTGCAGAACCCCTTTCCCTTCCTTCCCTCCAGAAGCCGCTTGGCGCAGCTTCTCTCTGATTTTTCTTTCCATGAAACCTCTGAATCACCTTCCTTTTCCTGCTCATATCCATGCCAGCTCAGGTCACAAGAAGATGTTAGAATTTCCTTTCTATTCCTAAAAATGCACAGCGGTTCTCTTCATTGGATGGGAAGCCACTGACGCCGACTGATCCATCAAGCCTTCCTTCTTTTCCTGTCCTTCCATTTCCTATCAGCTAAGTTCATGTTGACTCACCCCAGACTTAGTTATGTCCCTTCCTGAAATGGAAGGACACTTATTAATGCTCTGACACTTGGTGGGACAATGTAATGGTACCTAATTTCCTGAGCGTCTCATCTTGGGTGGGTAATATATTATCTAACTTCAAAAGCTACATTTTCCTCTGATTAGAATATAGTATAAATTTTAATCCAACTGTAGGGCACATGTCATCTCTAATATTTTTCCTTTAATTTTAATTAGTTTTAATTTTGCTAATTACGCCTCCTAGGCAAAAGGTCACCCTGACCCTGGGTTCTAAGATATTTCTCCGGCCAGAGGTCAAGCTTATTTGGCATGCTTCTTGCATTTGACTTCTCGGGGCTTACTCTAGAATTCTAAAGAGACAGTGACCTGTGTCCTTTATAAAATATACATTATTGTTGGGGAAATGAGCTATTTGTGTTTATGTATTTGAGTATGTTGAGCTCATCTTTGCAAAGAGTTCTGGCAAGAGAGAAGAAGGGGAAAACACATTCCCGTGATCATTTTCTCCACGAGAATGGTAACTAAACAGAGAGCCCAACTCTGGTCTTTGTGCTATTAAAGGGTCAGTAAATGTATAACAGCTGTTGTGATACTTCTCCTATATTACAATAAAGCAGGTTTTTTTAATGTTCACAGAGTGTGGAGCTAAACTATCCATTTTTTAAACAACGCATTCTATGGAAATAACTGGGGCACAAACACTGCTGACTAATCACAGTATATATAGGTCTCTTCCTCAAGAAGAGTGGCTTTCACACCTCAGCTCTGACTTGAGATGCACTGCACAGCCCCACTGCGGAGCATGGGTTCCCAAGTTAGAAAGTCCAAAACTGGAATCCTGTCTCCACTACCCACGGGCTGTGAGACCTGGACGCCATCATCTAATCGCTCTAAACCGTGTTCTCACCATCTGTCCCCTGGTCAGAATGGCCGCATCTACTCTGTAGTATTGTGGCAACAATTAAGTGGAAAGACAATTAATTGTAGGGTGCTCAGCACAGCACCTGGCCCGTGTTAAGCGCTGATACAGTATCGTTGCTCATGGACAACATGCTGCCAATAGAATTCAGCGTCTGCAATTTCCCCCATAAATAAAAAGGAAGGACTCTATTTTTTTTATTATAAAAATGAAACCTTCATATTATTGGCTTTAACTAATAGACCCTTGAAATGTTATGGGGGATGGAATTAGCGGGGTGGGGGTGAAACTTGGAAGGCCGCTCCGCTCACCCTTTGCCAGCACTCACTTTTGTTCGGGGTCATGTGTGCAAGGTGTTTGCAGAGGAGAAGGGACTGGTTGACCTCAACACACGAAGAAATCTTCCCAGATTTTTCAGATTATGCAAGTCTGTCCATCTGTACTTAATGACAATAAAGTCCCATTTTGGTCTTTCTGTAACTTGAGGTGAGGGAATTCCCAGAGGCCTCTCTCGGAGCTTTTTGCATACTAATTATTCAATGGTTTAAATCACAGCAGCAGCACCATCTATTGGGGAGTTTTCTTCTGAAACCAATGTTTCTGCAATTCTGGAAGAAAATATAACAACATAAACGGAGGTTCATTTCAATTCTCCATGAAGATAAAAAGGGCAGTTTATTTTAATAAATAATTTCTTGTATCAACATCCTCAGGACTTGGTAAGAATCCTAAGTAAAAACTGCATGGTGTTCAGTGTTTGGTAAAGTACATTTCAAGACATTCAAAAAAAAAGGAAAAGAAAAAATTAAGCATTGAAAGTAATAGGCCTTAGGGGAGAATAAGTCTCCCCTAATTATCATAGTCTGGCGCATACACGCCTTTGCCTGCTAAGGATCGGAAAACGAGGGCATTTCCTTTAAGAATTCAGCCTCTCATCATTCTTTTGTGCAAGGTAATTCAGAGGCAGTGGATGAAGAGCAGATTAGGCAGCATCCACTGATCATAAGTTTTTGTTGGATTTATAGTACCAGATGGCTTCATCATTCTCAACAGTTCCCAGTTTCTGTCTGCAAGGAAGACCAGATGCAATTTCTACCTTCTGGTGAAATAGATTCCTAAGACTAATACAAGAAATAAAATATAAGGCGTAGACCAAATTGTGGGGATGAGAAGCTCAGAGCCCACGGGCTCAAACCAAGGGGCCTGGGCCATGGTCTCCCTTGGGTGCGAGGCCAGATTTTAGTAGCACAGCTGGAGACACACTTGTTTCTTAAGTTAGAACTTTGTTCATTAGGTTAATATCGTGCAAAATATGCCAAAGAGGTAGGAATGGCCCCGCCCCCCAGATGCAGTTATTTTCAGGATGGTCTTCACCTCGTCCCTTATTTGTATCTTGCTTTGTAGCTTTTAAGGATTTGACTAATTCTAGCATGCCTTCTGTCTTCCCAAGCAATGCACCACACAATGCAAGCAGAAATAAAGCTGCTGAAAGGGCTAGCTAGAATAAACCTTCATGCAGTAAAACAGTGCAAACAATGGAATTTCCCTATATCTGTCTCTATGCCACTCTGATCCATCCCAGGTTCTTTCCCGAGCTCTGGTCTGCACCTGGCAAATGCCCAACCTCAGTGAGCCCAGTGCAAGGCAGGGGTAGGAGCAGGCACTTTTAGTGGGGTGATCTACCCGTGTTCAGAAATCAATGCCCACGCCAAAATAACATCCTCCTCTTCATAAGGGAAAAAAAAAATGTAAGTTACCTTATTCTCTTTAGTAAACACGCATTCCAGTTTCTGAGGTTGCTCCTGCACCCAGCCCAGCCCACCTCCTCGCCATCAATGGGCTGCAGACCTTCCAGCACAGGTTTGAGCACTGCTTTGGACCAGGACCGTAAGCTCTTGGCGCACACTGAGGGCGTCTGCATTTCTCTGTCACCCCCTCGAAGCACACACCGTCTGGCCCCTCGGCAACAGCCCGTACATGTCGTGGGGAGGAAGAGAAAATATCTCAACCCTGATCCCAAAGAATAGATTATTTTTGATGAGCAATATAATTGCTCTTTCCACTGACAGTTTGCGACTCCAGAACACAGGCTTTGCTATGACATCCCGACACGGTGCTTGGCGACATGAAAACAAGCAAGCATCACATTTTGAAGTCGTACATTTGCTTTCCAGTGACAATCTTGTCCCCGAAACTATATGTTTGGGATCTAAAAGTTAAATGATTGCAAAAATAGGAAAACTGTGTTACCAATTCAAAGATAAATATAAATTTTAAAGTTGTAGGAATCTTTAAGACCCCCGTGAGGGGTTTTAGTATGAAGGAGAATTTGCCCAAGTGCTCCATCTAATTAGTTATATTTCAGATACTATTCTTACCTTAAGTCAGTTCCATAACCACGATGCACCCAGAATGGCAACAAACGTGTATTCATAGCATAAAGCCAAGGGTTCTCCGTGTGCTGGGCTTTGAAAGCCTAAGAGATTAATTGTAAAATGAAGACAGTAAGGGCAAACAGACTTAAGCAAAATCCTCAGGAGTTTCCACATGCTGAAGTAGTGCCAACATTCACCACCAGTGTTTCTGACCACCTGAAGTGAATTCAGGAGGCATCAGCCTTCCTGGAGAACAAGTGATTATACCAGTCAAGACATAATCAAGCTGCGAGGCTGGCTCTTCGAGTTGCAAGGTTGGCTTATTAAGAAGTAATGCCCTCTCCTTTAGGGTAGCTCCCATGCAAGGCAGCTTTCTAGCCTTGGGGAGTCCAGCCCTAGGCATTGGAGGAGGGAATGAAGATTTCTTTTCCAAATGAGGTTGTCAGGGAGCTCATTTGCACCACCCAGCGAGTGTGTGTGGGCGAGCGGGTGAAGGTGATGATTTATGAGGCTGCAGACCCTTAAGTGATTCTAGGGATGGGAACCCGCAGCAAAATCCACTTAGGAAGATAAAACAGACCTCCAGTTATCTGTGGGAGGTAAAGCCACATGGCTTTTGCCCTTACATTTCAAGTTACCCTACTGGGTTTGGGAATAGAGAATGCTCATTTGCTTAGAATGCATGTTTCAGTATAATGTTATTATACAGGCTTTAAAAATAACTTTATGTTCATTGAATCTCCCTTAAAGGATTTTGACAAGACTTTTTTTTTTTTTTTGCTTTTTTGGAAGGGGTGAGGACTGAATCTGATCAATGGCGTCATTGATAGCTATGTGATATATCCATGTTTAAAATATCTAAATGTGAACAAACAAACAGTAGCCCTCTCTCTGCAAAGGCAGTAGATATTCTTTTTGGTGAAATATATCTGCAAGAAATAATGTTTTAAAAGGCTAGGCTACCTATGTAAACAGACTTGTTTAATGAGTGTGGCCATCACCAGTTAATGTCTTCAGAGTATCATTAAAAAAAGAGAGAGAGAATCTGGGCCCAAAAGCTGTAAAATGATAAAGCCAAAATGAAAATTGTATTTTAGCTTATTTCCTTGTATTTTGTGTGCTTGCTCCTTAAATGCCAAGAAAATCTATTTTAAGAGTCTGGTGAGGATTTGTAGGCTTTGATCTTAAAATTGAAAGTATGTTTGTAATATCCCATTTTAGCAGCAAAGTGTGAATTTCAGACACAGAGTCCCAGTTACACATCTCCACCAGCAAGGCAAAGGGCGCAAACCCGTCGCAGTTCGGTGGTGAAGGCAGGTCCGCACTTTCGCGGGCGTTTTTACAGAGCACACGGTAAAAACCTACAGAGCCTTCAGTGTGGCCTGCCTCTGGCTTTCAGCGTTGGAGAGCCATCACTCACTGACACTGTCTTACATATAACCGAACGGAGCACCGCCTCATTCATGCTCATCTGTGCAGAGACTATTATATACTTCCATGCGGTGGGAAATGTGAACACGAACTAGTTACTCACGGCTACATTACCTTGTGCCGCGTTTATTTCCTTTTAAAAGACTGCCTACTTCTGCCGACGTAGATTCACAGAGCACTCCTTGCTCAGTCTGCAGTCTGAGGCTTCCTGGGGCAACACACACTTTTGGTTTTCTTGCAAAAGTGATTTATCAAATTTTATTCTCACCTATTGCTAGAGTCCAGAAGAATGTGGCCCACCCGTGTATTTTATGTCACTGTGATAAAAAGCATGAATTTATGTATTTGCAAGCAAACATTATATATGTGAATTCGTATCAGTTCCCTTGATATCAAGGAAATATTACAAAAAAAAATTAAAGGGTCAGCTAAGGTTTCAGTTTGCTTTGCACATCTTTTTAACTCTTCTGATCCTTGATAGTTAGTTTTAGCTTAATTTTTTTTCCAACAAGTAACTAGGTAATCTCTATAGGGCGCCCCAGGTTTTCAAGACAATATTCAATTGGCTTTTATCATCTTTGCTCTGAGCAACGATAGTAAATAAGTTCATTGTACACGAATGCATAATAAAAACTCTACGAAGCAAAAAAAAATTTAAAACCCCCAGGAATCACAGAAGGTAAACACAGATTCTCGGGACCTAGAGTTGAATCATCAGGGTTGTGTTTTAAGTGAGGATATGTTTTAAGTTAAAAAATTATGATTTTTTTTTACAAAAGCATTTACAATTAGTAGGATTAACCTTTTTCAACTAGACCAACTTGTAAGTATAATGTCAAAAAATTGGTAATTCACTATTTGCCTATGTTAAGAATGTTACAGTTGTATCAATATATTTTTGTGAAACGTCGATGTTCTATACCGGCACAGAGAGATGGGCTTGAGCCACAGGAGATAGTCGAGTAACATAACTGGGAAGTGAGTTTATGTGAAAATGTACAGATTTTTATATGGTCATCTTGTTATTCTGAAAAATCAGTTTCTACTTTAATATAGTGCCACAGTGTTACTGAGCTGTTTGAGAACAGGAAAATTCACATAAAAATGTTCTGTCAGATGTTCATTTTAAGTATTTTTCATAAACCACATGCTGAAAAAAGTGATTTCCCAGAAACACCCTCCATACCATGGACCTTTCCTGTCATCAGGCCTCAGCATGACCCCCACAGTGGCCTTGTGAGCTGGGCAGGGGTCCCTGTCCCCACTGGCCAGATGGGGAAACTGAGGCTTGGGGGGTGTGGAGCCGCTCAAATCGGGCTGCCCACATTACACATGCCTCTTTTCTTCTAATTAAAAGAAAATCTATTTCACGTTTTGTTCTGACCCCTGTATTTTTGGAGAGCACACACAGGAGCTTCATCCCCCTCCGAGACCCTTAGCCAAGGGGCCCCAGGTGGATGTGGCATGAGTTCCAGCTGCGGAAGCACACCGTCTTCTGCCTAATGCTGTCTTCACATACGGCTCGAGGGGGGTAAAAAACAGAGTGAAATAAACAGAATGAAGCATTTTACCTGACATAAAATAAACTCCTGAAATATTTATTTTTATATTGGTCCATTTAATAACTTATTTATTAGACAGTATAACCAAATGACAGCCTTATGTAATAAAGTTGTAAATACAAAGAAATAACGTGTATACCATATTTATAAGCAATAAAAATACGAAGTACTCATATATCTTTCAGTCTCTGAAGTGCGATGCTGTCCTCTAATGAGGTTTGCTGTTGATTTTAACTCGAACGGAAGGTTCGGGAAAGGAGAGCAGAGGACTAACTAACCAAAGGTGATGGAACGCGTGAAAACGTGGGCCGGCTCCCTGCTGTGGCGTGGGCAGCATTCGCGACGGTGCTCTGGCTGGGAGGCAGCTCTGCAATTGCAGAGCCCAGACGCCCCAGAGGCCTTCCGTGGGCGTCTCTTCAGACCCCGCCCCTCGTGAAACGAACAGCATCTTAATTCAAACGCAGTTCTGCATCCTACTGTTCCCTGCACCGAAGGCCAGTGAAACGCAGACCCCCAGTCCAACCATGGGTTTTCCTCCACACGACGCGCACTGCGTGTCCGTCTGGGAGACGGGCCCACGCGGCTCCACCCTCGGACATGCATTAGTTGACTCCGATCTTCACACGTCAGCTTCCTCTTATCCCTGGTCTGATGGAAACACTGAGTTGGGACTTGAACCACGTCAATGGTTAGATACGATGAAAAGCAGATTGCCTTATCCCCAAAGCATTTTGAATACTGTCCTTTTGCACGTATCTCCCCCAAAATTGTCCTGTGTGAAAAATACTATGTACAGATTGAAATGTGTGAGGTGCGCGTCTCCCATCTGGACCCAGACGCGTCCAGACCTGCATGCGGAGGTGTGTTCGTGCCTGTGATTTCTAAACAGGCAGGGTGGGGATTCGCTTCCTGCTAGTCCTTGACCCTTGACCGATGCCAACACACAATCTGAGAGTTGGGAGACGATGTGAAGGGAGAAGAGCAAGCCAGACATCGAACCCATTTATTCTGAATCTTAAATTATGAGTTTTTATCATCAATATTTTGGTTACATTGTTACACAAAGGACAAATGAACATCCGGTTTGAGGTCTCTTCTTCGACGGCTTTGGGGTTAGTGACAAGTCCTTGGAATCCCGTACCCATCCACTCTCAGCTGGATTTTAATAATATCGTTGTACAAGGTGCCAACGCAGGAAGGATTTGAGAGCAGGTGTCTCTGGCCAATAGCTGTAACCACTGAGATGCGCGAGGCTTCCAGACGGGGCCCACCGGGAAGTGGCCACGCCCCTTTCCTGGGCCAATCAGAAGGGCGTCCGGGGGAGAGAGGCTGTCCTGTCGTCTTTTAAGCATCTGAACCGAGGTGAGCTCATGCCGAGTGGATCCCAAATCAACGACGCATGCTGCCAGGAAGACCCAGGTCCCTTGGCCAGGGCGCCACGTACTCAGGAGACTAGGTCACACAGCTCCTGTGTTCCGCTTACGTGACCCAGGACACCCAGGAACCTCAGGTGTTCACCATATTCCGGAAAGTAAATTAAAAACAAAAAAATCCAGGTTGCTAGTTCTGAAGGTGCCTCTGAGAGGGTCTCTTTGCAAGAAGCAGCGCAATTGTCCATCTGTCGTTTTCACTTTGATATGCAGGTTAACCCTTCTGTTTGGTTTGGCCTCGTTCAAAACAAAACACACAGGTGTCTTTCGTTTGGTTTGGTCTGGTCTCATCCAGGAATTCAACACACACATTCTCTCCCTCACCCCAGCAGGAAGACTAAAAGCGGAGGTGCGGAGGGAGAGCTGAGTGAGGACGGAAAAGTAAAGCTTTTTGAGGAAAACACACACACACACAGACAGTACGGAACGAGAGTCGAAGTCCCATCGTGCAAAACTTGCTTCTCCAGATAAAGCACTTCTGGACAGGTTCACAACGCCCCCTTCCCCCGCCCGAGTCCCCCCGTCCTCCCCAGGAAACACACAGAACAAAAGCGACGCCATCCTTTTTCTTAAGGCTGAACAGACAGACACGCAGAGACCACGTTCCAGGCCGGCCGCAGGGGTGCCTCACAGGGCTCCTGCTCTGAGCACCACCAGCAACCTGCAGTCAGCCCGTCCTGAGGTCTGGGCAGGGCGGCAATGGGGCGTCCAGACAAACGAAGAAACGCCAGAGGTCCCCACCGTAAAATCCCAGACCGACTTTACAATCACAGGTACAAATTGCTCAGATCAATAACACCATTTCTCCTGGAGACCTTGTCATCTAGAACTAATTAGAGGCCAGGTTCCCGAGGAATGGTCAATAGTCAAGGAAAATACTGGAGGTTTGGAAGGAAATCGTTCTTCTACCGCAACGGTCTGATGGAATTTGGAAATGAGTCGTCCCGGTTTGGCCAAGTTTCGGGGGGTGAGGGAGGGTGGATTCCTGGGTCCCGGTGGCAACTTCCCTGCCGCCCCAGCTCGGCCTTTATAGAGGGAACACCAAGAAGCCCGAGAACGTGGAGTACTTCCAGCCTCCCATGAGGTTGCCCCGCTCCAGTTTGAGGTGCACCTTGTCCTCTCTCTCCATCAGCAGTAGCACCCCGTTGCTGGCCGCTTCTCTGGTCACGTCCTGGTCTCCTGCGAATGCTGAGATCACTGGGTAGCCGTTCTGCATTAAACTGACCTGCAATGCAAGGAGTAGAGCTCAGCAGACCACACAGGGCCACCTGTTCTCACACACCTGTCCTCTTCTCCCCCACCCCTCCCCAACCCTTTCCACGGAGGTCATCCCTGAGGCCCGACCAGAAGACGCAGCTGGGTCCCAGCCCCAGGTGCTAGCCAGCCCCCAGGCCTCACAGAGGGGGTGATGGGGTCTGCAGAAATGGGGGATGGGGAACCCAAAGCTGAAAGGTCCAGCTTCCAGAGCTACCCACCTGGATGGTCTGTCTGTTGTACACTTTTACCACATGGAAGCTGAAGCTATAAATCCCTTTTCTCGGCGCTACAAATATACTGGAGGCGAGATCGAAATGGTTGCCAATATTTACTAACACCTGAAAAAGAAGAGGGAACACAGCACCGACATAGCGAGCCCCCCCACCTGCCCCCCAGCATGTGATCAGACAGGTACAAGAATGGCCCCAGTGCCCAGTTCTCTGTGCCCTGCCCAGGAGGCTGTGGGGGAGGGGCTGCACAGTGAAAATGCCTACAGCGGAGGGATCAAGTGACCGCAAAGGTATTCTAACAGATGGTGATGCACAAAGACTTTTTACAGTATATCCATTTATGAGTTGAAAAGGGGGTGCCGATTTTGTTCATGGGGAGCAGGGCAGAGAGGAAGGAAGACAGGGATGTCAGTAAACAAACTGGAAATCAAGTCTGTTCAGAGGTGCGTGCGGTTGACACAGAGCTGTGGTGAAAACCAGTGGGCCAGACCAAACAGCTGTGGAATGGGCCGTGGGGCAGGAGGCCAGTGAAATGCAATCACGTCCTTCAGCTGAAGCCGGGGACCTCCCGTGCTCCGGGGCAGGAGGGACTGAGTGCAGTTTGGGTCTCCACGTTCCCCCAACCCCAGCACACACCCTGGCAGCGTACAGTAGGCTCTCAATAATGACTGCTGAGTGAAAGACTGCAGTCCATAAACTCAGGCTGTGCCTACTGTCCTCTGTCTCCCCGAGTGACGTTTGCTTCCTTGGATGAGCTATGATGTCAGGTAATGAGCCTGAATAAACAGCAGGAGAGTCCACAGCAGCAGCTTGGAGACCTTGGGCTCAACCCCAGAAATTCCATCACATGCGAGAATAACGACCAATCCAGCCACGGGACCCGAGGTCACGTGGCCCCGAAGATGGTTTTCCTCGAATCGGAGAGGATGGGAGCATGGCATCATGAGTAGAACCTGAAGGAGGGAGGGTCCCTCATGGTAACCCAATTCTCCTTCAGTTGCTGAAGACAAGGCTGGGCCACTCTGCCTGGATCCTGTCCCCACTCCCACTCCCACTCCCACACACAGGCACAACCTGGGTGAACACACTAGGATGGCCTGCCTGGTGTTCTCAGCGTTTAAGACAAACAGCCAGCAACGGCAACACAGCCCTAGATGAGAGAGCCTGTCATCTGTTCAGAAAATAAATGTCATCTGAATACATTCTGCGGTGGTTTCTCAGGCACTCATTGTAGATGGATGGCATGCGATGCTGGAGCGCCGTCAGCCACTGCTGCAAGCAGGACTGCGGGCAGCACTCGGGAGCCAGCCAGCACCGGAGCCGGGCGCCACCTCGGCCCCAGTCTGCGGGCCTCGCTCAGACACACGGGCTCTGTGGCTAAAAATGGCAGACCATGCTGTTCTCGGCCTCCCCAGGGCTGTGCCTCAGTTGGCCTCATGATGCTTCAAACAAAACAAAGCATTCTCCCTTCAAGCCCTCCGAGCTGCTTCTTCCTACTCTTTATGGTTCACCCCAGTTTTAAGTTCAGGAACCCAGCACATGCAGGACGCTGCTGTGGAGTCAAGAACTCCCCACCAGCTCAGCAAAGCAGGCTGTTTCTCCCTAACTGGGGACACCCCATTCAACCCGCCCGGCTGTAGGCTCCTCAGGCACAACATGAGAAGCTTGCTACTACTCATCCTGCCCTGCGTCACTGTTTCCTTGACACCTGGATGGAAGGATGGACATACAAAGGCTGTGAAACTATTGGTAGGACATTGGAAGGTGAATTTTCCCAGCTACCTAGTTCTTGTCATCCCCTTGATTCGGACATAATGAAAGTAAATATTTTTGTGTCTTGTAAACAAAAGCAGATTAAAGACAGACTCCCTCCCACCACCATCCCAAATCCCCCCAAATTTCAAGTCTGTACACACTTCCTAAGATAAACAAACACACTGGCCTAAAACGAGGCAGGCGTGTGTGTGTGTGTGTGTGTGTGTGTGTGCTCGCACGCGGGGTTATCGGCACTCGGGCATGAGAGCCAGTTGGAGGGAAAGTTCAGGTGTGGACACTTGGCCCCATGAGCTGTCGCAGCCAAGAGGGCCCCATTTGAGAACAGCATTTCATCAAAAGGAAGGGACTGGTGAGTTCAAGTTTGGAGAGTGGTATTCAGTTTCCCATTTGCCTCTGAACAGCCACAGAAACCAATGGGATAGACACCAAAGTAAGGTCACGACCTCTCCTCCTGAGCAGCCAGGAGCCAGACAAGGGATGGCCGAAGTAGGACCATGCTGGCGACCCTCCAGCTTTGACCCACGTGGGAGAAGTTAAGTGGGTGAGGACAGTTCAAGTCATTGGTCTTTTTCCTTAAACCCCTAGAACCTCACTACACACTGATACGTTGTAGATATCGAATTCATAGATTGCATGTGTCTGCTGTTTTCACATGTTGCCTTGAAATAACCACAGGCTCTTTTGTATTTATATAATCATCCCTGCTATTTCCCCCACATCCTTGCCTCCCTATTTTCCTTGGAGATAAATATCCTCAGTCCCTTGCAAAATAAGCAATAGGTGCATCTTTTCTGAGCGTCGGCTGAGACCTCCTAAGAGCCTTTTCTAGGCCCTGGGGAGTTACAAATGCTCAGTCTCTGTTGGCCACCTGGGTCACTGAAGCCCGTGCAACAAACGACAGTCCCACCACAACGGAAAGGAAAATGGGCAGTGCCCTTTTGGGAAATACATTTCTGATTTCTTCACTTTTCTGGGGCTCTCGGTCACCCAAGTGCCACCTGAGCTGGCAGGTACTAGAGGCTCCAATGTGAGAAGGGGAAATGGCAGGAGAGCTCACTGGAAACAGGAGGGAGAAGGGAGAGGGGCAGGGCAGGGCGGAGAAAAGGGCAGAGGAAGAGCCTGGACCTCCAGGTCCGGGATGCTGGGAGCCCCGGCTGGAGGGCCCCGGCCCCCCGTCCTCCCCCGGGAGGGAGGCACGGTGCGCAGACCTGCCGGCTGACCTGGTCGAAGTAGATGGTCATGGTGCGATTGCTCATCTCCGACGGTTCGTGGTTGGTGCTCCGTGTGGCGGAGAAGGCCACCTTGGCGCTTCCGGAGCGCACGGAGATGCCCAGCGAGGAGGTGACCGCACCGTCCGCCGACGGGCTGGAGTCGCACACCACCAGGCACTTGCCCTCCAGCACGATGGGCTCCGTGTCATTCTGAGCCCCCACTGGGCAGCCGGCGGGGAGCAGCAGCAGCAGCAGGGCCAGCGCCGCCCCCAGGCAGGAGCTGCAGCCGGCCGGATCGCGCAGCGCCCCCCGGAGCCGGGGCATGGTGAGCGGCGGCCCGAGGAGGCCCCAGCCGGGCGCCCGTATCCGGCCTGGGGCGGGCGGCACGGGGGACGGCGGCCCGCAGCGGCTGAAAGAGCGCAGGCGGTCCGGCGACGCTCGGGGCCCGAGGTAGCCTCCTCTGGCCTCGATCCACTGCTCTGACGGTTAAGGCCAGGGTCGTCCTCAGGAGAAAAGCGCCAGCAGACCTGTCAGGGCAAAGAACCCAAACCCTGAGACTGGGAGGTGAAGCTGTGCGGGGAGGGAGTGCGGGGGCGGGGAGGGGCAGGTGCCCACGGCGCAGCGCGGGGCCGCCTCGCTGGAGGTTACCCCCTTGGTCCCGCGCACAGACAACCCCCTCCCCATTGGCACAACAGGTTCCGAGAAACGCCCCGGCGCCGCGGGCAGGACATTCCTGAAAGGTCCCCCGCAGCGCGCCCCGGGTGGCTGGCGATGGAGGAGTGGGAAGCGGGGCTGCAGGTCAGGTCAGGGGCCCAGGATTCTGCAGGTCCTCAGCACTAAGACAGGGTGGAGGACCCTGGGGGACGGCGTTGAAGCCACCCCCACATCCATTCGGCCTCAAGCAGAGGGGAGCTCAGGACTCGGGCAAAAGAAAACCCACTCGTGCCGTGCCGCCTTCGTTTCAGCGGTATTTTCTTGAAAGCCACACCAAGAAACCTTTTCCTTTTTCTGCTCTCCCTTTCATCCTCCTGTTTCCCCATCCTGGAGATTTTTTAAAAACAGTCCACTTAAGTGAAGATCTTATCCATTTTCCACTCAAAGACCAAATCCCCAAGAAGCTCCTTAGGGTGATTACGATAAAAAGAGAGGGAGAGACCCCAGAGCAAACACCCACTTCCAGATTCCCGCAGCCAGCAGCGAGCGCCGTGGAGAGTCCCTCGGGTCCCTCGGGCGCAGGGCGAGGATTCCAGCGGCCAGAGCCTCGAGCTGGGCTGATGGTGCAGCTTTTGTTTCCAGACCCCGGGCTCCCTCTTGCCGGGCTAGGAGGCGGCCCCGCGGCTCTCTCCTAACTTACGCGCCGCCTGCACTTTCTCCAGCCCGCTCTGCTCCCCCTAAACCAGGCAGGTCATTTCCATACCAAGCCCAGAAACCGAAAGCACGGGAGCCTCTCCCTGCGCCGCCCACGTCTCCAAACAACTCCTCCAATTGTCTAAGAAGAGCGAAGTTGTGTCTCCATGAGTGGCCTCCGTCCTCAGCCCCAGATAAAATGATGTTGATATTCTCGGTGGCTTTCCCGATGCCCAGAGAAAGACTAGCGATGGTCCCCATTGAAACGCACGTATGAATGCAATTAACGCGCGGATCGCGGAGTGCAGGGCCGGGCTGGTTACCTGCAACATCCATGACAAGCGAGCACTGATCGCTGTCCGCCAAGTTCTGCTCCGAGGCGATGAGCGGAGCTGGCGGGAGGAGACACCGGGCACGACCCTGCTGCTTGCGCCTGGCCAATGCAACGCCGCCCCGCCCTGCCCCTCTCCCGCACCAGCCGTCCCCGGGTCCCCACGCACCGCGCCCTGCCCCCGACCTGCACCCCGCGCGCCCCAAACCTCACCGCAATCCACTCTGCGTCCAGCACCTCGTACGCCGGCGCTTCACACTCGTACGCTCCGCGCACCGCAGCGCACCTGGTCCGCACCTCCTTCCTACCCGGTCTGCAACGCTCCCGCGCCCGCAGCGCAGCTCTCTCTCTCCGCCCCAGCCCCACAGTCCTGGCCTCTCCCCGGTCTCCGGTCCGCACAACCAACGCCGGGCTCCCTCCCGGCTCAGCACCCGGCTCTGCACCCGCTACTGCCTCCCCGCCCGAACCCTGCACAGCTTGGTCCGGCTCTCACCCTGACACTGAGAGCAAAATCCTACCAGACGTCTCTTTCAAAAATTAGGCATCGTCCAAAGCACTGGTCACGCCTCTGATATTCGAGTCTTTCTTTTCTTTTCCAAATTCCCTCCAAATCTTAATCCTTAGCAGCGTTACCCCTTTCATAATTGGAGGGTGGGGAAGGGAAGCAGTTTTATTTCAATAATGATGATGATGATGATGATGATGATAATAATAATAATAATAATAATAATAATAATAATAATAATAATAGGTTCAAAGAGGAAAAGGCTTGGGATTTCAGTGGTTGAAAGGCTGCGGTCCCGGAGTCTCCAGTGTGGGAATCGGCAGGGTTCGGCAGGGAGTGAGGAGGCGCCTCCGCCGGGGTTTCCGCGCTGCTCCTCTGAACCTCGGGGCTCGCGGAGCAGCGCGCTGGCGCGTATTTATTAAAACGCCTGTTCCAGCTCGAAGGGCCTGGAGAGACGCGCGGGGTTTCCCAGCTGCGCCCGGAACGCAGCGAGAGCACAAGCGCGGGCACGGGGCGCCACCTATGGGCGCCGGGGTCTCCCTGCCGCGGGCTCGGGAGGAGCGGGGAAGCCCTGGGAAGGATGAGGATGGGGTTTGCTGGTAGTCTTCCGTGACCCTCGAAAACACTCCTAGCCTCTGCAAAAAAATACAACAAACGATCTTGTTTGCACCCTCGCTCCTAACAAAGTGAATTGGCATGCTTGAGGTCGCTGCTCTCACAAACCACTCTGCCAAGGTGATACAGGCTGCAGCCGGCTTCGCCCAGTGCCTTCCTCCGCCAAACCTCTGCGTCTTCCCAGGCGTTACACTCCACGCCTCTCTTAAACAAAGACAATATGTAACCCGGCACTCACTTTGTAACCTTTCAAAAATATCCTTAAAAAAACACTCAATCCTCTGACCTGCACAGTATTCCTTTGCGGATAGGCTGACCAAAATAAACCATAAATCGGACAACGCTAAGCGTAAGAACAGATCGGAAGTATTTCTTATTCCTCTGGACTCCACACCAGACCCTCTTCCACTGGCAGATTGCAGCCAGACTTCTAGCTCCACCCTGTAACCCGGGTCTTCTCAGGTAGGGGGCTTTCAAGGCCTGATTTTTCAGGCTCTCCCAGGACTCTTCTCCCCACCAGTTCTGCCAGGGCCTCATCTGTAGGCACCAAAGAGGAAATTCGCTTGCATCAGTTTGGCCTAAATGGATGCGGAGGGAGACAGGATCACGTGCAAACAGAATTCCATAGTATTATCGGAGATCATTATAAAGTGTGGTGGTAAAGATCTGATCAACAGAACTTCAGAGCCCAGTGGTTTCTGCTTCTCGTGAAAAATAGTACAGAGTGGAAAAAAGAATAGCCCCCAAACCTTCATCCTCCTAAGAATAGTTGCTGAAAATTAAGTGTTTTGCTTCAGCACTTTTATGACATGCTGGTCAAGATGTGCTGGACTTTGAAACTTCTTCAAAGCCACTATATTTTGCTACTATTTTTTTTGTGTGAGGTTAAAAGAATGGAAATTGTTCACTCTTGCTTTCAGATCGTTACTGTAGTCAAATATTGCGTCAATTTGACAACCGCTTATTGCCACTATAAGCACAGCCCCATTATTCCATTATAGAGAGCTCCCATTTGAGTGCAAGCATAAATAGCAAGGGACATTAAGTGAGGCACAGACTGATAATTAGACCAAGTTGGGAATGCTAATTAAGTAGCAATACCTCTCACACATCTATAAATCTTTAAGTAACAGCTCTGTTAAGCAACTGCTTTAAATGGTGAGTCATGAGCATTCCTTCCCACTGATACGAACGCAAACACACGTGAACCAGAATATTATCATTATCTCTGGGGCAATACAACCAAAACCTTTTTCCAGGTGGCAAGAAAATTTAAAAACCTCTAATCTATATGATGAACTGAGTTACAGAATTAGGCAGCGAGCATTCTTATATGATGAAAAAACCCAGGTAGGCTTACAATTATGCTGAGAAGGAAGTCGGTAACAAGGAGGAGCAGCAGACGGACGGGGATGGAGCATTATCTACTGATGACGTGACTTCTGTGCATAAGGAGACATTTAACTTGTGATAAACTTTAACCCATAAGCATGCTTAGACAAATTTTTATAGCATAACTAGATTTAAAAATGAAAATGTTTTCTAGTTACTGCAGGGATTAACTTTTTCCACCCCGTTTCCATGTCACGTGTCACTGGTTCCATCAGCACGGAACAGTAGTGCTTCTCCGGTCTCGTAAGTGTGCGCACACGCCCTCAGACGACCACGGTGTCAAGCACCTACTGGGCATCTGTCGTGCGTCAGATATTCTCTGGGATGTCACACACAGCTTGCCACCCATGATTGCCCTGTGGTAGGCAGCTGGCCACAGAGAGTTTCAGAGGAAAATATTCTAATATGTCAGGTTGGCCAACAAGTTCATTTGCTTTGTTTTGTTTTGTTTTATATTTTTTTCTGTAACATGGTTCCAGTAGTGCTTAGTTGCCTTTAACTTTATTCAAAACAATTTTGTTAGATTGTATTGTGACAGATGTCCTACCAGTGTGCGTTTAAAAAAGCTATGAAAATTGGTGAATTTTTGTGTAGCCATTTCAATATTGAAGATGGAAGAAAATAAGTGATTTTTTAGTGTATTATGCTTCATTATTTTAAGAAAGGTAAAAACACATCTGACTGAAATGCAAAAAAAAAAAAAAAAAAAGATCTGTGCAGTGTAGGGAGAAGGCGCTGTGACTGATCACACATGTCGAGAGTGGTTTGCAAAGGTTTGTGCTGGAGCTTTCTCCCTGGATGACGCTCCACTGGTGGGCGAGACCGGTTGAAGTGGATAGTGGTCGAATCAACATTAGTGAGAACAATCAATGCTATACCAAGTGGGAGACAGCTAACATACTCAAAATATCCACATCAGTCAAGTCATTGGTGGAAATGAAAGATGTGTCTTTTATTTTACTGAAAAAAACACTCTAACTTTTTGGCCAACCCAGTGTTTTCTTTAAGTGGGGAAATGTGGCTGGAAGGAAGTTCTCTTCCTTTCATTTGCCCTAAGACTGATCTCTAATAGAGCGTAAATATATTTCTTTTGGGTGGAATCCATCACTGAAATACATCATCTTTAGTGTACATCATAGCCTGTTCTTGCTGCTTTATACTAATGTACCACATTTATGAGTTTATTACAGGTATATGGTAAATGATCTATTTATGTTATATTCTTGGATGTAAACACTATATACGTACTTTCAAAAATAAACATGGAAACATTAATAAGTGATCATTTTCTTTTAACTTGATTGGAAAATACTTGACAGATATAATTGTATGTATTTAAAGTGTGCACACATTGGAATGATCAGATAGACACATACATTGTAGAATGATCCACCACCTCACATAATTCACATAGTTAATGCTTTTTTTTTAATGTGGTGAGAATGCTGAAAATGTACTTCCAGTACCTTTCAGTTATTCAATACCGTGTCATTAACTATAGTTACCACGCTGCACATCAGACCCCAGGAACTGCTTACAACTGAGAATGTGCCTGTGGGACCTGGATCACCCACGTCTCCCTCCCCGCAGCCCCTGGCAACCACACCAATTCTTTCAGTTCTTTGTTTCTATGACATTAGTGTTTGTTGTTGTTGTTAAGGTTCCTCGTATCAGTGAGATTACGGTATTCATCTCTGCCTGGCTTATCTCACTTACCATTAGCATGCCTCTCAGACTCAGCCATTTGGTCACAAATGACAGAACTTTCTTCCTTCTTAATAACTGAATTTGTTCAGTGGTGTCTATGTACCAGGTTTCCTTTATCCACCCATCTGTTGAAGGGTATCTGGGTTGTTCTCATATCTTTTTTTTAAGATTTCATTTATTTATTTTTAGAGAGGCAAAGGGAGGGAGGAAGAGAGGGAGAGAAACATCAATATATGGTTGCCTCTCACATGTCCCCTACTGGGGACCTGGCCTGCAACCCAGACATGTACCCTGACTGGGAATCGAACCAGCAACCCCTTGGTTCTCAGGTTGGTGCTCAATCCACTGAGCCACACCAGCCAGGGCTCATATCTTGGCCAGTATAGTGCTCCAGTGAACATGGGTTGCAGCTAACTCTTTGAGGTCCTAATTTCATTTCCTTCAGAAAATCCCTAGCAGTGGGGTGGATGGATCACATGGTAGTTCCATGTTTACTTTACTAGAAATATAAGATTTTGTAATTATTAGCAACATATTTCCAATGTGATAAAATACCATTCTAGAGGGTTATTGAGATGTGGAAAATAATAATTCTAAATATTGCATACCCTTAAGTTACACATGCTAATTTGTTAATTATGCATGTTTGTATTTCTCACTGAAATACAAAAATATCACAGTGCATATTCATTAATTTTTAAATATTTTATTTATTTATTTTTAGAGAGAGGGGAAGGGAGGGAGAAAGAGAGGGAGAGAAACATCCTTGTGTGATCGCCTCTCACACGCCCCCGACTGGGGACCTGGCCTGCAACCTAAGCACGTGCCCTGACTGGGAATCGAACCAGTGACTCTTTGGTTCACAAGCTGGCATTCAATCCATTGAGCTGCACCAGCCATGGCCCAAGTTGCTTATTAATTTAAAGCTGTATAACAGCAAAGAAGAGAACAAGTACTCAATGCTATATGGGCACTTGAATCTACTGAATTAACAGTGTAAGAGGAAAATCTTCAGAAATTGGAACCAGTTCTAATTCAGTTCAGCAACAACAAAAACAAACAGGAAAAGTTTGTCTTTATAAATGACAGGTTTGTAACTGTTGACTGACATCGCTCAATAATCAAAATAATCTGATCAAAATGGGTAAAACTTTATCAATAGTTAAAAATTCCAGGTTAGCTGAATGCAGGTCAGTAAGCCTGTTTGTATCATGTAGTCCTATTACACAAAACAAATGACCTCTGTCACTATACGAGAATACGGAACTGTGTCCAACACCATGCACTAGCTACTGTTTTCTGATGTACACTCAACATTTAATGCTCATTCTTTACAAGTGCGGTTTTTAATTTAACTTTCATTAGCAAAGTGATGAGCAACCTTGGACCACAGTGGGACACAATTTCTACAGTGTTAGAAAATGAACACTTTTTGTTGTTCTAGAATGCCCTTTAAGCCTAAAAAAATAAGTTCAATGATCTATTTGAGGGCAAGTAACACTAGGGTTTATGAGACTTTCTGAGGCTAGGGTATTGCAAACATTCAAAGTGATTTATTTTCCCATTACCTCAGTGTCTCCTGCTACTTGATTCTTAATCATGCATATCTTAAAATTATTATAAAGAGAAAAATTAGTAATTTAATAGACCTGTAACATTTACAGTATGTACACCAGCAGCCATGGAGACTATCGATGGGGAAAAAAATTCATCTTTTTTTTTCAGCCATGTCTCATTGTCTTGTATGATCCTAATATTTAATTTATTCTACTTTATGGTAGGCAGTGTCTCTATTGTTTTACCAAATTGGGTCAAATGCCTCATGTTAGTCACGCTAATCCTATCAAAACAAAAGTCTTTATAAACAAGGATGCCGTTTGTCAAGTCCTATTTCTCAATGAGAGGTAGCTGACGGTATTGCAGAAGGAACGTTGCTTCTGCAGGCTCCTCCTAGGAGAATTCCAGCAGCCCAGAAGACAGAAGGGAACCGCTAATGGGTAGCTGAAGCACTTCCTGAATTTTCATGTAAATGCTCTTTCTTTGTGATCCAAGTGTATACATCCTGGAATCAGCTCCATGTATGTTTTCAAGAACCTTTATATTTGGAATATTTTGAATGTACGTAGTATACATAAATCATATTTTTCTTAGAAACTAGTTTCGGAATAAAAGCATGCATAATTTAAGAAAAAACAAACATTCTAGCTCTTGTGCTTTCAGAAATATTCTATGGCGTTAAAGGTCAGTGTGTTTGCTTCTCAAACGCCCCCCTGTAAGAACAAATTATAAAGGCATGTTGTAGTGGTAACTGCTCGATATGCTTTCAGCCCGAAAATTTTGGAGCTAAACTTAAAACACTTTTAAGACTGCTAGGCCTATATGCATTCTGGCTTTCCGAAACATGTATTGTTTTCAAATTGTCCTTTAACGTAGAGGCTGTTTGTTCCTGCCAGGGGGACACGCTTATGTCCTCCAAAGACTACACGTCATCACACGCTACGATGGAGTGAAAGGCAAGGCGTGCAGAGCTGGGAGCTCAGGGAAGAGCCACCCCGCAGGTTGAGTGGCCGGAGGAGTGAGACCTGAACGCGGTGCTGGAGGTCGGAAGGAATCCTCAGGGCTCTCCGTGAACTCCCTGCCACCACCTCCCAGCTGAGTCCCACCAAGCGTGGACCTTCCACCGCCTTCCCAACCTGGGGCTCAGAAGGCATTTCTGTCCCATTGCTATGGCCAACTGGACCACAGAAGGGGCTATTTTAGTCCAACACTTAGAGTAGGTGTCATCCAAATATTGTCCAGATCTGAACACAACCTTAGTGTTGTTGTTTCGGGAGCCACGCCTCAGCATCCTGATGTTAACCACTGGTCTTAAGACTTGGCTTTGGAAGGAGAGCTGTCTGGTGAACTGGGAGCACACCTCACAGGACTGCCACATGTCCACGTTTCACAGAGTTGCGCCCTGCCCACGCTAGCAGCTGCTGCCTATTCTTCCAGTCCCATCCCCTATGAAAGCCATTGTATGCTGATCAGACGTTTTTAAAAGAAATACATGGCTATCCCCTGCACAGAGATCAGAGTACAGGGACAAGTGTATTTCAGAAACGTCTCTCTGCCAGAGAGTAAACGCTGTGCTGCTCGGTGCTTGGAGCAAGCGCGGAGCCCGTACCTGCTGTGTCGTTTCCACTCACACACCCGCTGCATCTGTGATGCTCCGGGCTGCCCACCGCCCACCGCCCACCTGCCTGCTCTCTGCGTCCTGGCCATCACTCACCCAGACCACCAGGACGGATATTCATAGTGGGGTCATGGAGGAAAAGAAGGAGACCCCGTGTGCCCATGCCCCCCAAAACCATCATGAAATGTATTGTCAGCATCAGTAAGCCTGGGGCGGGACCCAAAATTCTGTGTTTCCAACAAACTCATCGTAGCTGAGGGCAATGATGAGTCTTCAGACAACACTTTGAGTAGCAAAATCTATGCCTCTATTCTCATGGAGAATTAATCAACACCTGAACATAAATATTTAGTTTTATTGTTAACACATTTATGAGGAGAATGTGCTTAAAAAAAGAAACGAACTCACTTTGGAAAATGGCCTGGCGATCGTATAACAAACACGGAAACCGATACCCAACGTTACCACACAGCAGCTGTGTTTGTTACTGCCCACTACAGCTGTTTTCTCAAGTTTAATGTGCCACACACGTATCCTATAGAGATTATTTTCTAAAGAAAAGAAATCATGTTTGTATTCAAACCTTACACAAAAAATGTTACTTTTTTTGCTTTTCTAAAAGCCCAACTTTGGCAAAACAAATGAAGGATAACCAAGAAACAGCTTTTTTAATGCCTTCCTAATTGATACCTCAGGACAGTTTCTCATCCATATGATTGTTCTATCAGGAATTATTCCACAAATGTCAGGAAAGGGATTTTAGTTTATTTGCATATCACTAGGCAAACACCTGTGTAGGGCCGAAAGTTTTATGATGTTTTGGGCAAATGCTCCATTAAGATCTGGCAGACAAAAAACCTGTAGTGACATGGGAGGGCAAATAATCTCCTGGGTGTGATCATCAGAATCATCTTCCACGTGTAGAACTTGGGCTTTGTTGACTCCCTACTCGGGTGTTCGCAAGTTAAAAATTAACTTTGAAGTAAGCAAACTCTAGAAACATGTCTACCCCTGGGCAGGTTGACTGGAGTTCTGTTTGGTAAATGCTAGTTCTGCTCTCTCAGGATAGTCTTCCAGGAAGCGTCCGATGGCCCTTTGGGAGTCCCTTCGCTTCCAGGAAGCACAAGCACTGGTGACATGTCTAATATATATGAGGCACACGTCGTATCGTGTCACCATTTCTCCGGAGGAAACTCTGAGCGTGCAGGGAGGTAAGGAAGACACTTGAGGAGTCAGAACGCAGACAGTCAGGGCAGTGCTGACTTGCTGTCAGAGCCGAGAAGTCGGAGGGTCTGGAGACACAGGAATAGACATGTGACAGTGAAACTGAGAGCTGACACAGAGGTCGTGGGGAAGACGGGCTTTGAAAAAAGAAAGACAAGCAGTTTCATTAGCACGGGCCTATTCATAGCACAATTCCTAGACTCTGAACCCTGAGCCACGAGAGATATTTTTACCTCGCTTTTGAAAGGACAAAAACAAAAAGTTCATATCATGAAATATAGCATGACGTGGATTGCCCTACTTGCCAGAAAAGGTTTCGTCTTTGTTTTAAATATGTTTTTAAAAAATTCCTCTACATGTCTTTAGGAAATGTCAGTGAACATTAAGACTTAGATTAAGGTTTGTTTTACTTCATAATACTTCTTACGCTGTTCTGCACAGAAGGGTTTTTAAACGGTGGGCTAGCACTAACAGGTTTCCCTGATTTACTGCACGCACCACATAGTTCCCTAAAGTGACAGGTGGCTGCACTCATAACATTGTGTTTAGGCCTCCGTTGTGTGGCTCACGGTGAGTCCCGCACTAGGATCACTCACAATCACATCTCCTTTGTCCGCAAACTGTAATTTTTCTGCACACAGCTACCATGAGTTTCCCTTTGCTGTTTTCAACAAACCTGACACGCACCTTTGCTCGTTGGGAGCACTACTTGCATCTGCGTATCAACAGATTCTGCTACTCACTGCATAGCAGTGTTAGGGGATTCTGTGACACGTCTCCAGCACGCTTTCAGATAGGCCTCATGGGCATGATGATTTAAATCAGTAAAAAACAATCCAGAACTTAAATGTGTACCCCACCAAGAAAAGTTGGATTGAAGAGATTTTATTAGTGTATGCATTTTTTATTTTTTATTTTCTTGTCGCGCTCCATGAGCCACTGACGCACAGCCCGAAGGCTGGAGCATGTTGTAACCCCATGCTTCCTTTTGTTACCCATTGTATTTCTGGGTTGTCTGGCTCTTGCCTGAGACACCACTGGGTAAAAGACAGTGGAATAAGCAGCCTAACAATTTCAGAAAGTCTTCAGAGATGGAAGATCTACCCTTCCATATGCCCTTCGAATGAAGGCCACCACTAAACTGATTTGGAAAAAAAAAAAAGGAAAACAAACTCACTGTTAATTCTGATTGATGTTATAAACTCTAATAAGAATTCTGGGCTGGGAGAAATTTGAAACATTTGGCTAAAATGAGATTTGAAGACAACTGTCAGATTCATTTTTCAGCTTTCTGCCCATCCTTCATTTCGGAGCCTCAGTGCAAACTGATTATATTACTGGGGAAGAGCATATTTCTATAATGAAGAAATATTATAGCATCCTTTGGTTCTTAGTCCTGCAGGGAAAGAATTAATAACTAATCACATAATCTCTTCTATAATTTATTCTTCATAATCCTTAGCGTCTCGCATGACTAGTAATGTGAAAGGAAGTGAAAACCTTAAGACTATTAATATTTGTTGTTTTCATTACACCCTTCTTATTTGGGTTTGACTGTGACTAAGACAGTCCATTTGAAATGTATTATAAAATCTGAAATCTATTGTGCCAGCCTTACCTAGTGGATGTGTGGGAGAAAGTGACAGGAAGGGTTTTGATTAGAAAAATAAACTCTTTGCCTGCTTTTTGGACTTCTGCCAAAAACAAAGCAATAAAGAATATAGAAAAAAAGTTTCAGAATGATGATTTTTAAAGTTCCTTTAAGTGGGGACATTGTCCTCTTTCCTTCCACCTTTCAGGTAATGGGATTAAGTGCCGGGGCTCACAACTGCTGCAGAAAAGCAGTACGGAGCACAATAGTGAACGCGGCCCCCATTACTCTGGGTCCTACAGACTCGATTGGCACGAACGGACTTTCGAGCTTAAGTAAGTCAGCAACTAAGCAAAATTAAATGCCTTTCAATAGGAAAAAATAAAAGGACAAGCAGCAACAAAAGAATTTCATTGACAAAATGTTAAATGTGATCTCTGAATACTCTAAGCCAATGTGTCAGGCAAAGGTCTGAATACAAGTTAAGTTAAAAAAGGAATAAGGGTTTCTCACTCCTGAAACCCGTGTCTGTCCTCAATATTGATTAAAAGGACAAAGAGAACAAAGGTGGGAAATGAGGCAGTTACTCTCCTGAGACCTGCCTCTCCAGGTCTGCGAGGAGCAGCAGGCCCAAGGCTGCGTTTGAGACGGGAGGTGTGCCCGCACTGCGCCCCCTGCTCGTCCCCTGCTCGCAGGCCGCTGGCCCCCGGGGGACTCACACAACGCCAGGTCCCCAGTTCCGCCCATCCGCCAGCGCACGCCTCCTCCCCTGGCCGCGCAAGCGAGTATAAATACGGCGGATACGGCGCCTGTCACTTCGTTTTGCTTTAATTTCACTTTGATTTTTAAATACAGCCTCTTTTGGTTTTCTCATAAAATACATTCCAACTGCATGAAAATGGCGGGAAAGGTAAGAACAAAGCTCTGGCCGCATGGCTCAGTCGGTTGGAGCATGGCCCGTGCAGAACCGAGTGCTGCCGACACAGGCCCCCGTGAGGAAGCTCGAAGGAGGCAACGAATTGAAGTTTCTCTCCCTCTCCCTCTCTCTCCCTCTCTCTCCCTCTCTCTCTCCCTCTCTGTCTGTCTCTCTCTTTCTCTCTCCCCTGACTGGTTATTCAAGGGTAAAGCAACAGGAAAAGGCACAGGTTGACTGACACATGCCCGTGAAGGATGCCCCAAGGAGGAGTGACAAAGAGGTTAGCCTACAGGACGTCACTAATGAGCGGAGTGCATCGTGCAACCTTCAGGATCCTTACAGAGAAGACTGATGCCAACAAGGCATTCCTTTTTCGGGGCCCTGGGGCCACGTGACATCAGCCTGACCCGCGGAGCAGCTGGAGACTAAGGTCAGCCACCTGGATGCTCAGCCACGTCCACATGACTGACCCCCAGTAAACTCTTGGACACCGAAGGGTAGGTGCGGGTCCCCAGTTGGCATACTGCATGAGTGTTCTCGTGCATCGTTGCTAGGAGACATAAACACTGTCTGTGTAGCTCCCCTGGAATTGAAAGCATGCTCTTTGGTGGCATTTGTTAATTTTTTATATAAGTGCATTGATCAGTCGGGACTCTCTGCCTGGTCTCTCTGGACCTGCCATATGCCCCTTACCCTCCACGGATTATAATCCATACCCGCTAACTGTCACAACCCCTAACCCCAGTAGAACAGCTTTGTGCCTGGGGTCATCCTGGGGGACCCCCAAACTCACAGATGTTCTTGAGGGGGGTGCGGGAAGATGCTGCCTCCTTGGCTTCAGCAGCAGTGGCTGCGCTGTCCCTACACCGTGACAATGAGGCTGTCTGAGGGCACAGCGAGGACAGCCACACATCCGAGCAGGGGACAGATACAAAAGGCAAGAACGACTCCAGGGTCTGAAGTCAATTTACAGATAATCTTATAAATAGGTTCTCTGTGTTACACAGATATGTGAAGTTTGAATATCTAAATATACATATCAGTATTTCATATAGATAATATTATAGATGTTTTATATATATATATATATATATATATATATATGCACAAAGGTTTAAAACACCACTGGAAAGAAAGATGTGCAGTGCCATTGGAGGCAGTGGCCCCCGGGTCGCACCAGGACCAGCCCGGCGGGTGGCACTGAGTGTCTCTGGTGGCCTTGCTCTGGGTGCCCACGCAGCAGCACGTTAGAAACCACCCCACTATCAGCAGTGGGACACCAACCAACTTCCGCTGAAGATTTGCAAGTGCCCGTTCCCAGGTGAGAAGGACAACTGCCCACGAGGCCCAGGGCAAAAGTGCGTTCACAAGCCCAAGGAGCCAGGCTGCCTCTGGGGATCGGTCAGTGTTTACGGGCGTGTGTCTGGTTTCACTGTAATGTCAACTCCCTGTCGAACATCTAAATAAGCAAACACTCCATTGGTAAGCACAGCAGACCGGTACCTGAAATGTGGTGGGGGACACGGGCCGGTGGGTGTCTGAAAAACAATTAGGAGACAGCAGCCGGCATGCCCGGCCGTCAGCCTGGCTTCGAAATGGCGTTCCAGGAGAACAGATCCATTTGACTTTCTGGAAGACAATACAAAGCCGGGTGACACCCAGGTGACATTATTTTGTTTCGACCTTTAAAGGGCACTCCCCGCGGCGGGGGAGAGGAAGAGCTGTGTTGAGACGTAGTCCCATGGGGCCTCTGGAATCTAGCAGGGTGCACTGAGAAGGGCTTCAAAGGCAGGTGAAAGGCGCCCCGATTTGGTGGTCCATCCAAGGCACTCTCTTGGGTGGCATTTGTTAATTTTTTATGTATGCATTGATCAGCTCTCCATTATTTTGATCCTTTTTCTCCATGAGGATAACAGTATCAGCTCTCTTTACCCCAAGACTGAGCTCCTTGAACGGGGAGAGTGCAGAGGAGGGGCCATGGCCCCAGCACTCCACCACGCCCTTCTGTGTGCTGCTGGCAGCAGGGCCTAACTAGGCTGGGGTTCTCAAGAAGCCCCTGGGCTGTGGGCATGTGCCCCCTGCCCTCCTCACCCTGCCCTTGCTGCTGTGGAGAGGACGGGTGAGGGGCAGCGGGGACGGAGGTCACCACCCTGTGCAGACAGGAAAGGCCTGTGTCTGTACCTGAGCGATCTCCACACAGCGGGAAGGGGACAAGCGGGGCTGTCTTCACGCCTCCAAAAGAGGACATGGTACCTGCTCTTTCAGCTGGTGGAGCCTTTCCAAGGCCTTCAAAAAATGTTGCCTTACCCTAGGGGTTACAGAATAAACTTGGGTTCCAAATTAAGTGTTCCTCAGGATGAGGAATGGCAAAGTAGGGCCCAGGTCCCCCATCTGTTTACGTCCTGTCCTCGGATTTCACTGCAGTGGCGTCCAACAGCGGCAGAACCGTTATGGCTGCAGAGCCTAAAATGTCGCCTGCTGGTCCCGGATAGAAAATGTTTTCTGGTCCTTCTTGCATGCAGACTTGTATACCTTCCTGCGTGATGGGCAATGTTGTTATGAGACTTTAAAGACCACAACACAGTTACTGTGGATAACATTGTGACAGATGTAAGTGCCTTTGAGATGAATGATAGGCAGGTGTAGATATTTATATCATATATGAATCGTGTATATGTTCCCCTTAAGTAAAAAAAAAATCAGTCAACTAGAAGTTACTCCTAGGAAACCAAAAAATACAGAATTTTTTAAATTAACTTTCAAAAGTTATGGAGAGTATGAGAAATGAATTTTCAAACTGGAATGGAAATAAAAGACATTATATGAACATATTTAAGGCTTGAAACCAAATTTATCAATTACTTAAAACTCATTAGTTTTAGTTCTTTACAGTAAAAACGTAATCCACTACAAACACAGGTTTAGTTTCCCCCTCACTCTCTGTCTCCCTCTTCCCTCCTCCCCCCCACTCCAATGTAATGTAGCATTTGTGGCAATGATGCATTGGCACAGTTTCTCTCTCTAACAGGAACTTAAGATTTTGGATCTCTTAACAGTGCATCCATTATTAATTAACTTGCATCAGGAGTAACTTCGCAATTGGCAAGCTTCAGAAAGCTGCAGAAAATGATCAGAGCATCACCATCATGTGTATTATTTCTCAGCAGCCCGTGGCAGATAAACGCATTTAAAAGGCAGCCTTCCCTTCCGTCGGGTGGAAATGGGAAGCATCACAAATTGCCTGTTTCATACACTGTTTCCCACTGTCCGAGCAGCAATAAGCTGCGCATTAGCACAAAGGCTTCAAGGTCCACACACATTGACTTCAAATGCTCTGGAGGCTCCCAGGCATCAGACTACTCACTGGTTGGGGGAAACTGGACGGCACGCTAGCACAGGGGCTGTTTTGTGTGGACCTTGGCGGGTGGTCTGCAATGTGAAGTCGCAGAAGCACTGTCCGGCTACACAGTTCCTTCTGTTCGTGATAACTGAGTACCAACAGGCGTAACTCGCAGCCGTGTGCCCACGCATGCATTGCCTGTTTCACATGCCTCTACTGCCCTTTAGGGCCAGTCAGCAATGCTCACATTTGGGACGTCATTTACAGCAGACGACAGCCATCGGAAACAAGCCTTGTATCGGATAAATTGAGTGTGTGTGAGTGTGTGTGAGTGTGTGTGTGTGATAGGTGAGGATTGATAGTGTGTGTGTGTGAGGAGTACGGCTAGACAGAGAATGGCAATCAGCAGGCACAGGGACAAACTACACCAGAGAGATGGTTGCAAAGAAGACAGTCTATCTCAAGCTGAGGAATGCAATCTGACAGGCAGAAGAATAAAGCATTTGAATTTGTATAGAATAATTTTTCTCTCCAGGGATGAAGTAGAGTCCAAATATTCTATTTAATCATAAGTTCTCAGTCTTGCATTCATTTTATTAAAATGGAGCACATTTGACCTAATTGGACTGATGCACGTAGGCACCCTTCTTTTGATTAGCTTTGGCACAAAAATAGAGAAAGATTTTTTAAGTCTCCCTGTTTTGTTTTGCTTTTAAAAAGAAACTGATGTAACACAGATGATGAGCGCATATTTCGAGCCTTTGGAAACAGACAATAGTGGGAAACGAATCCTACTTTTAAGGCAACCGTTTAAAATTTTCGTCTACAAAGTCTAATTTAGGTTTGACGTTGTATGAAAATGCCTGCATGATTCATGGGGCTTTTAGAAGCGTGTTACCTTAGTGATTTTATTTATCTCGCCGATACCGTCTGACAGCTGAAGTCTGCTTGGTTATACCTGCTGACAGTTACTAGTTTTATACTACAGAGAATTGAAAGCAACTTGCTTCTAGGACATTAAACTTACAATTTCTTTCCTATTTTGGCAAACAGTGCTCAAAAGGCGTAAGTAATATCATTGCAAGTTTTTTGTCTTAATATTTAGAGAAGCTTCCCATTAAAATCAGCACTTTTATAGGCAGTTACATGGATTTAGATACAGACCTGCACAGACCTATAGCTACACATATACACACACAGAGCTTTAGAAAATAATGAACTTGTACCATGAATCCAGAGACTAAATTACAGTTGAATGAGGCCAGATCTACTTTATGAAATGGAAGACCAAAAAAGGTGCAATAAGCACAGAGTAAATTTCCACAATTAAAGGAAACCTTTTGAATGGTCCAAGTTTCATCAAACCAGACCAATGTAATGAGTCATTAATATTTGCCTTACTTATATAAGCCCTGAGAGATGAGTAGAAAATTCTCGCAAACTGAGGTGTCCCCCACACAGTCATATGTTGACATCTAAATGCCCGACGTGATGGCGTGACATCAGGAAGTGGGGACTTCAGAAGGTGCTTAGTCATGAGTGGGATTAGTTCCCCCTAGAATGACCCCACAGAGCAGCCCCTTCTACCAGGACAGGTAGGGTACACGGAGGAGGCACTTTCTGCAAACCAGGAAGCCCGCCCCAAACACCGAACCTGCAGCAGCCCTGGTCCTGGGCCTCCAGCCTGCAGAACTGTGGGAAATAAAGAGGCGTCACTTACAAGACACCCAGTCTGCGCTATTTAGCACCATGAATGGACTGAGAGAGGAGGGAGGTCAAAAGTGTGACTTTTTTTAAACTAGGATATGCATACTTCTGGAGATTAAAGACTGAATTCCCTCCAAAAAAATAATAATCCCATAGTCTATGGAAGTTCAAAATTCTTCTTAAAATTTCTGTGAGTCTTTAGAAGCTTATATTTCAGCAATCAACTCTTCTTCCAAATTCTTGCATGCATCAAATCGTTAATTTAATGATGAGTCATCTCATTGCTGATGCATATCTTTAGGAAATTAGAAGATATATATGATATATATGATATATAATACCACAGCACTTCTAGTTTTTTGAGGTATGCAAAGAGCAAAACTTATTTTCTCGGGCCCTGCTTATTTAAACTAACACAGAGCACAGGATCGTAGGGTCTGCGGCACCAATACTTCAAGAACATCAGTTTCAACAAGGAAGGCTTAACTCATGAGAACAACAAAGCAAGTGACAGTCGGTTATAATATTAAGTTTAGAGAAAATGCAACATGATTGGTCAGTTCTTCATTCAAAATCAGACGTGTCCGCAGGCTGAACGTGGGCTCCAGGGAAAGCTAGACGGTGATACATCCTGGAATGTGACAGAACCCGGGTTAAAAGGGGCGAAGGAACTGGAGAAAGAACAGGGCAACCGTGCTGAAAAGAAGCACAGAAAACGGTGAAGAGAGGAAGAAGCTCCCCCCGAATGCGGCGAACGAGGGCGCGTGGCGGCACCCGCACCTGGAATCAGCGGCATGTCTTCTAAGCCCGTCAGCAGGGTTTCTGCTGACAGGAGAAAGCACCTCCATGCCTTGATTCCTATGCTTTCTGTGAACAGTCCGCACAGAAAGGACAAATTAAACCACACATTCTAATAGCTTAGTCATTTTCACACGGAGAACTATCAGGACAAGTCTAAGTGGATTGTAGCAGGTTTTCAACCGTACGGACTCTTCCAGTAAAATGCAGCAAGAAGGAAACACAGGAAACACCGTGTCCGACAGAACAGATAAAATGGACAATTTAAAGACTGAAAGCATTTGTAAAATATTTCATTACTTTAATACGAGTAACAACAGGGCCACAGAATGTCAACGCTAGCATCTACCTTCCGTATCAAAGGAGATGAACCCCTCACATCTTTTTGATCCTACAAACAGGTGACCTGGCCTGGCTGGTGTAGCTCAGTGGATTGAGTGTGGGCTGCGAACCAAAGGGTCGCCAGTTCGATTCCCAGTCAGGGAACATGCCTGGGTTTGGGGCCAGGTCCCCAGAGAGGGCCACATGAGAGGCAGCCACACACTGATGTTTCTCTCTCTCTTTTCCCCTCCCTTCCCCTCTCTCTAAAAAAAATAAAATAAATAAAATCTTAAAAAAAAATAAAATAATCTTTAAAATTAAAAAAAAAAAACAACAACAGGTGACCTGACTCACTAGAATACGTTTTGCTAATAATCTCCCCATGAAAGGTTGCTCCCTGAATCTTGTCTTGGAGGTTTTGTGCTGACCAATGTTGTCGAATCCACCGTCAATGTTGTGGACTCCCAAGACTTGGGAACACCAGCAGGTTCCCCCACATTCTGCCTCATATTTCACTGACTCTTGATTACTACTATATCAGGTGTGCCCCTGAAGCAAGTGAGACGTTCTCATTTATGAGAATCAAAGATGCACCGAACAATTTTCTTAAGTTCTATGCACAAAAATAAGCATATTTTCAGGACATGTCAAAGTCATGCTGCTGCAGGGGATGACTAGTAGAATATTTTAAAGTACAATGACAAAGCTACGAAATTGCAAACAAAAATCAGGATTGCATTAAACAAATTATTTCTGACCATAGTGTAGATCTTGATGCATTTCTAAGTGTTAAGTATCTCCTGCTTCCCGAATGACTGCCAAGTTTGCCAGTGGCAGTAATCAATGAATTAATGATAACTTGAATTAGAATAGCTTTGCTATTGGTAATGAGGTAAGCCTAATAAATTCCATGCTAAAAAGTACTTAGTTATTAAAATATCATTATCATAGAGTTTTTTAATTTTGCCACTTTTACACATTTCTTACAGAATATAAGCATACGTTATATTACTGATTACCTATGTGTGAAAACCCAAAGTGAAAGAAATTTTCTGAAGGTAGGCATGCCAAAGTACAGGAAGAGTGGTCTTCGACAATGACGCACGTTACGCAGAGCAATGATGAATAATTGTAATTAGTTTCAGTTCTTTTCTCCTCACAATATTATGAACATTTAAAATTCCTACGTAAAACTCCCACGGAATGTTACATTTAGCCTCTGTGTTCTACAGAGCGCATCCAATTTGGTTCACGAACAGCGGGTTAGTTGGGTCAACTCTAGCTGTTCTAATAAACTCCAAAATCCCTTCACTTCACGGTTTCCGCGTGAAAAAAAAGTTTACTTTTCTCTCATATCAAGTCCCAAACAGATGTTCTTGACCAGCAAAGAAGTTTTCCTGCAAGTGGTATTTCAAAGACCCAGGCACTTTCCATTTCGTGACTCTGTGATCTTCAACAAAGGTGTCCCACTTGTCCTCAGTAAATGATTGGGACATGAAAGCAAAGGCGTGTCACACAGATTCCAGCATTCAAATCCACTCAAATGGTCGACGTAGTGGCAAGAGCGGCTGGGAGCTGAAATCCAAGTTTGCTGCTGCGTATCTAGCAAGACATCTATGTTATTTAAAAGAACTATTTTGGGGAGAGGTGGGTGATCTTCCAAAAATGAAATGTACATGTTCAAACTTAAACTGGATACCCCATTAAAAGTGAACTATTGCCCTGGCTGGTGTAGCTCAGTGGATTGAGCGCAGGCTGTGAATCAAAGCATCGCAGGTTCAGTTCCCAGTCAGGGCACATGCCTGGGTTGCAGGCCATGGCCCCCAGCAACTGCACATTGATGTTTCTCTCTCCCTGTCTCTTTATCCCTCCCTTCCCTCTCTAAAAATAAATAAGTAAAATATTTTTTTTTTAAAAGTGAACTATTACGTGAAAGAATATGATACGGTGTACTTTCACTGCCCCAGAAATTCTGTGTTCTAGCTCCTCATGCCTTCCTCTCCCCCAATCTGCATCAACCACAGGTCTTTGCACGGTCTGCACAGATCTGCCTTTCCCAGGATGTCACAGAGTCGGAGTCACACGGTATGCAGCCTTTTCAACCTCATAACATGCATTTAAGGTTCCTCCTTGTCTTTCCAGGGCTCGACGGCTCACTTCTTTTCAGCACAGAACAGCATTTCATTGTCTGCATGGACCACAGTTCATTTACCCGTTTACCTACAGATGGGCATCTGGGTCGCTTCCCAGTTTTGGCAGTCATGGATAACGATGCTATAAACCTCTATGTGCAGGTTTTTGTGTGGACATAAGTTTTCAGCAACTTTGGGTAAACCCCGAAGAGCATAAATGTTGGGTAGTATAGTGACAGCATGTTTGGTTTTGTAGGAAGTTGCCACACTGTCTTCCAAAGTGGCCGCACCGTGTGGCGTTCCCAGCAGCAGTGAATCCCTTCAGCTCCACGGCCTCACCAGCACCGGCTGTGGTCAGCATTGTGGATTTCGGACATTCTAATAGGTGCGTGATCGCATGTCATTGTTTTAATTTGCATTTCCCAGAGGACATACGATGTGGTACATCTTCTCATGTGCTTGTTTGCCATCTCTACGTCTTGTTGGGTGAAGAGTCTGTTCACCTGTTTGCACCTGTTTTTAGATATGCTGTTCGTGTTTTCTTATTGTCAAGTTTGGTTTTTTTATTGTTGAGTTTTAAGCATTCTTGTATATTTGGGGTAACAGTCTCCTATCAGGTATTTCTTTTGAAAAATTTTTCTCCCACTCTCTGGCTCATCTCAACTCTCTCGTCAGCGATTTTCACAGTGGAAGTTGTTAAGTTTAATGAATCCTCATGGATCACGCCTTGGGTGCAGAATCTACAGAGCTGACATCAAACTCAGCATCATCCAGACTTTCCTCCTTGTTGTCTAGAATTTCAGTAGCTTAGCCACTGCTTTGGAGAAGTTTTGCTACCAAGGGAGCAAAGGAATGTGGCGGTAGGCGGGAGGACCAAATACTTCAAGTGATCGTGTGGAAAGCAGGGATTGTAGAAGTCTCTGCCCATGTGCGTGGGAGGGGCGGAAACCTGCACACAGATGGGGCAGTCTTGGGGGGACCACGGTTGTTCCTTTATGTGAGCACCAGGAGCGCAAAGTATGTGGGTGCAGCTGCTGGACGCGGAGGGATGCGGCAGTAGGAGTTTGCAATTTCTATTCTGAAGCTTGATTTCCTCAGTGAGTAAAAAACCAAGAATAAAAACGGGAAGAGCAGCGTTTGGGGGTTGGGGAAAGAGTGGGTAAGAGCAAGAAGTAAATGAAATAGGAAAGCGGACAGAGTCGCCAGAAGTCATTAGGGCCAGTTTGTAGTTCTCAGGGAGCAATGCCCAGGGTGAGCCCTGGGGGGAGGGCTGTGTCCATTTCCTTAGCAAGGCTCACTGTGGGGATGCAAGCAAGGGGGTGGGGTCAGCTCCCACTGTGGCGTTTGCAAGTGAATAATAAAACAAGGCAGAGTGTGGAAGTGAGTAACACAGGCCTTAAGCCAGGTAGTTCAGGGAAGGTCGTGCACGCAGGGCATGGAATCAACAGAACGCCTGCCCGGCAGGGCTGAAAGATGGTTTCAGGGAAGCAAACCACTAAAGAGACTGGGAGCTGATGATCCAGAGTGGGGGGCATGGGGCCCAGAGGTCAGAGGCTCTGCTGTTGGTGATGCAACGGGCGGGAGCCAGTCACCCGGGTGGGGGCGTGTCCACAACATCCAAAGAGAGGATTTCAAGTAAGTAGGGTGCTGACCAGGTTGCAGAATCATGTCCACGAACATTCGCATTGCTGCACATAGAAGACAGGCATTTTCGTACAGAATGGCAGTGAGTCAGTCAGTAGCTAAAATCATCAAGGAACGAGGGCGAATCTCCAGGGCAGTTGGGTACGACAGCAGCAGTCGGAATGGCAGTTGGTAGCATCAGCTGAGATGTGTTCAACGCTTAAGTGTGCTCTGGGAGCCCGGCAAGGGGCAAGGAGGCCCCCTCCCCCAGGCCCCCCAGTGGGCAGGCTGTGGGGGAGGCGGAGGCCAGGAGAGCGAGGAGAAAGGCCAGTGTGCAGAGGGCAGGGACTGGGGTTTTCGGGGGATCAGGGAAGCATCTGGGGCTTGGGGGCAGTGAGAGAGGCAGAGGTCGAGGGATATGCAGTGACCAGGTGCTCTAAGACATTACTCTTAGGAGGCGCATTTCATCTGCCAGCTGACACAGTGGAAGCATTTAATTCAAAAGCAGGCCACTGGGGTACAAGGGAGTGAACCGACTCAGAAAGAAACCAGTCTTTTCCTGAACAGTAGCGCGCCCTAGCCCTTGCCACCAGGCCCTGAATCAGACCCTCCTAATTTTTTTTTTTGGCTGTCAGTTAAGTTATTCATCCAACGATATTTATGGAGTACACAGAACAAGCCAGGAACTAACTGGGCATCTGCTAGAGAGCAAAGGAGACAAAAAGGTGCCAGAGCGAAAACTAAACTGAAGAAAGACTGACAACGAAAACTAAGTCAGGACTCGGCAGAGTCGTGGAGTATTTGCTTACAGCCTCTCGTGTCTGCATTTTCTTCCAATGGCCTTCGTCTGCGTGGCTTGTTCGCGGGAACTGCGCTCCCCGGCGGTTTTCAAAGTGCGAGCGCCCCGCCGTGCACTGGACCCCCGGGGGGCCCCCCTAGCCCGCACCAGCGCATGCGCTTTGCTCCCACCCCGCGTAGAGCAGCTGCACCCCGCGTCAGAGGCGTTGTCACTAATGAGGAAAGAAACAGAGATTCTGTATGCTCTCTCTTTTTTTTTTTGAAGGAAATTTCAGGATTTTGTAAAATTATTCTGAAATACATTTCAAGAGTTTTAAAGATAATTATTTCTGCAGACTCGATAACTCAATAGCTAAAAAAAAAGGTACCAGACTTAATTTTAAAAATGAGTTAATTTTAACAAATTAAAAGTACCGGGGTATTAATTTTTAACATATCTCTACAATTATTTTCACCCCAGAATTATACATAAAATTTTAAAAGTGGGAATAGCAGAAAGAAATTGCTTTGGCATATTGTGGTAAATCCATAAAACACAGTCATCAAAAATTACATTACAGAGTATTGGTGGTAGAAATATTTATATAATAAAATGTCAACTTAAAATATAGCTTTAGTATTATGTAAAGTCACAGAAATACATATACGGAAGACTAAAAACAAACGCACTAATATGCCAGCTTATTCTTCGAGCATTTTGACTTTCTTACACACACGTTCTCTTTTAAAAACAGTATTCCGCAATTGCCATGTTAGTTTTATAATCATGAAAACATTATATTTTTAAAAGGGTCCAGGTAAGGAGAGAAACCTTCTTACCAGTGTAATATTTTACTCTAAATTCGTGTACATTTTTATTGCATCAGGGTACCATGCTCATGACTTCAGCGAAAGAAACGAAGACATCTGAGGAAAATCGCAGTCTGAATCACCAGTAAGTGCATGCTGGCCTCTTCTCACCACAACGAAACCCCCCATTTGAACGTGAATTTCAGCGACAGGGAGAGACAACTGCCTTATAGCCGACACCTAGATGACTCGATCCCGTTTTATTAAATTAGCACTCTGGTGCTTCTCGGATGCATCCACCATGGGAGGGCTCCAGGGCACCGGGTGGCCTCAGCCTGGCGCCTGAGGTTCGTTTTATTTCTGAGGTGTCTCGCTGTCACGACCCAGCGTCATCACCACTGATTCCCTTTCCATTTCACAAGTGCACATTTAAAAACCATTAACACAAATGTCATTTTCTGGATACGGTGAAGACCAATCGATCTGCACCAGGCATCACCCTGTTCGGTCAATGTCGCAGCACAATGAGGCACACACAGCCAGGCTGGACTGTTTCCCGATGCAGTTCCCATCTCTGACCGATGAAGTTTCGCAGTTAGTGCACCGGCTTTGCCATCACACAGATCTGGTTGCCCTGTCCACTCGGTGTCTTCTGTTCGGGGTGACTGATCCACTTGGGCAACCTTTTGGAGCTTCAGTTTACTCGTCTGTGATACGGAGATTCCAATATCTGCATTGTTGTTACAGGGGCGTAGCTGGTACGGCGTCATCTTCCAGTGTCTAAAACTTGAATGTTGAAGCTGTCCTATGTGTTACCATATCAGAAATTCATATAACCCCACTGAGCTAGGGATCCCTTTACTCTTCTCAGATATTTGCAAAGGAATTACTAGTAGGTATTTAAAGACACCAGAATTTTATTCAAGGATGACAGGATGTGTGTATATAAGATATTCTCCACTTCAGTTGAGGTTGAGAGGGCACCACACGGCACCTCCAAGGAGCAGGGCTGGAAGTCATCTCGTGTGTGAATGCAGTTCCTACTCTGCTGAAGACCATCCTTCCTAATACTGGGGGCGCTTCTGTCCCTTCTGCTGCTGCCAATCATTCTTGCAAAGTTTGTTTTTGAGAAACCTTACAGTCTAATATCCTGTCCTGATGTTTTCCATCTAAACCGTTTTGGTTTTTAATTTGAAAAGCCTTATTATCAAGCTCTGGCTGGCGTAGCTCAGTGAATTGAGTGCAGCTGCGAACCAAAGCATCGCAGGTTCGATTCCCAGTCAGGGCACATGCCTGGGTTGCAGGCCACAGCCCCCAGCAACCGCACATTGATGTTTCTCTCTCTCCCTTTCTCCCTCCCTTCCCTCTCTAAAAATAAATAAATAAAATTTTTTAAAAAGCTCAATTATAATAAAAAAAGCCTTATTATCAAGCTACTGGGGTATACTCCAGTGTAGAAGGACACGATCCTTAGATTCCCATTCTCTCTCCTACAGAAATTGTCATTTAAAAAATTGCATTGTAATATATATATAGGAAACAATTAGAAAATAATCCATATAGAGGACACCATAATTAATGACATGTCTGATAGTTTATGAAAAATGGTAAAGTTTCTTTTAAAAGGTAGCAGAAAACACCATTTTAAATGTTATACTTATTTAAACATGCTTCAAAATACATTTGGAGAGGTCTTCAAACTCTTCCTTGTGAAACAGAAAAGCACGCAGAAAAGTGCATTAGGAAAACACACTCAGTGTGTTGAGCTGGTGCGCGGCCAACACATCCGCAACCAGCACCTGGAGAAAGGGCTGGAAAGCGGCCAGGAAACGTGCACAGGCCACAGGCGTGTCCCAAACATCTCCTCCTCCTCGGCGCCGAGAAGCCAGTCCCTCACTGGGTACCATGCCACCAGCCCACCGCTGTGCTTTCACTACCTAAGTTTACATCTCTGCGTACAGTAGTATGGCTCTGCCTGCTTTTGAATTTTATATAAATGGAATCATGCATATGTATTCTTTCTTACCTGCCAGCATCTGCCCACATTAACTGCTGTGTTTTTAAGATTTTGTGTGTGTATAACTATATAGATCATTCATTTCAAAATTATAAAGTATTACATTGTGTGAATATATCACAATTTATTTATCCTGCTACTGGTGATTGACATTCTGATTACTTTGGGATTTGGGAATTTGGAATAATGACACTAAGAAGATTCAAGTGCACATCCCTCTCGTGGTGCATAAGGCACAGGTGTCTCCGGGGTGTGACGAAGACCCCTGCTCAGCCCAGCTGCAGTCTGGGTCCTCAGAGCCCCCTGTTCCACTCTGACCTCGGTCTCCTCCCGTCCTCAGCCTGCCCAGCCTTAGCAAGAATCCTGCTTGTCAGTTTAGAGAGAACCACCCCCACTTTCATGATCTGGGCACCCTTGACATCTAATGAGGTTCCTCAACCCCCACCTTCGATGTCCGAGCCCTTGGCCTGCCTGCAGCAAGAATCCTGTCAGATCGAGTCAGCCAGAGACCCTACCCTTGATGTCTCCTCTCAGCCATTTTCCATCTACGGACCCCCCACTCTGCTTGTTGCCTGTCAACCCCCAGCTGTCCTTAGTGATTCCGAACTTAGTGAGTCTGATCTCTCTCCTCTGTTGCAATAGCCCAATGGCGATGGCTGTGAGTAAGTCTCCCTGGCTGTTGAGCAAGCATCGGAAGAGCCTCGTCCTTGGACAGCGTGCTCTAAACAATGAGTCGCTGGGTCACAGGGAAGGAGCATCTCCAACTTGGCCAATATTTCCTATTTACTGAAGTGAATCTAACCATCGACACTCCCACCATCAATATACAGGTGTTTCTGTGGCCCCCATTTGTGCTATCACCTGGTTGTCGGAATTCTAGCCATGCTCACGGGTAGATAGTGAATTGTACACTTGCTTCATTGGGTCCTCATTGTCACCAACGAGGGTAGACATGTTTCGACGTGTACACTGGCCAAGTGCATCATTTGAATAGCTGACTTTACATTGTCCCTGTTTTCATAGGCTTGCTGGCTGTTTTATCCCCCTTTCTCACAAGTGTTTGGTCTTTCTTAATAAAACATACAATTTCTCTGTATATTCTCAAAATAACACTTTGTAATTATGTGTGTTGCACATAATATCTTTTGCGTTCTTTTAATGCTGCACTTTGGTGAATAAAAAAATCTTCAGTTTAATGCCACTCAGCTTATTTTTTTGCATGGTGGAGATTTTTTGAATTCTGTTTAAATGTTTTTCTGTTCTGAAATCATATGCTATTAATTGAATTAAATGTGTTTGCCTGTTTGGTTGGTTAGTTAGTCTGTGTGTGTGTGTGTGTGTTGTATTTATAGTTACAATCCCTGTGGAATTATTTTTGTGAATGGTATGCAGTAGGGTTCAGTGTGATTTTTATTTTTTGTGTCTTTGGGGAGGTTGTCCCCACACCCTCTCCTCCACAGCTCTGATGTGCCATTTCTGTCCTAAACCAAGTGTCCCTGTGCATGGGGCTGTTTGAAGGCTATTTTCTCCCGCTCTCCATCTCCCCTTGCGTCAGAACCATATGCTCCGAGTTGGGCTTTATCTGTGGCCGTTGGTGTCCTCCCACATTCCTTTCTGTCAAGACTGCTCTGGCTATTTTGGGTCTTTGCATTTCCGTGTACATTTTAGAAACATCTTGTCAAGCTCCATTTAAATTGTTATTTTTATGGAGATCTCATTAAACTATGTAGACAATTTTGATGATTTGACATTTTTGCAACGTTGAATCCTACAATGCATGAGCATCGTGTACACCTCAAATTGTTAAACCTATTTTAAATTTCCTAACATTGTTTTAAAATTTTCTGACATTCTGCGCATCTTTTGTTGGGCGCATTTGAATATAGACATGATTCTCAGTATCCACAGCAGTTACACTTTGTGAAGTCACCGCAGAGACTGAGTTCGCGAATGTGGAACCATTGGTTCTTGGTTCTGGTGAGCTTCTGGCCACAACGTGCTTGTCCACTGATCGCTACATCACCAGGTTTCATGTGTGTTTCTGGTTAAAGACACTTGGTTTAGCTGGGGGGAGGGCTCAAGCTTCATGTTTCCCAATGCCGTGAAGTCCTCTGGCTACCGCATCTCTGAGTCCTGAACACGTCTTCATGTGTGGGGGAGCTTCGGTGTAGGAACAAGTTCCCTTGAGTGACATCATCTTCCCCACGAACCCCACACTGTCCCTCCATGTGCCACAGCCTCCTGCGCCATCGGCTCAGAAGCACCAGATGGCTTCTGCCGGGACATCACAGCCCTCGTTCACCCCTGTCTCTTCCATCTCCCAACCTCTCTTGATCTCTGTGGTGTATTTTTGTGCTTTCTCTGAAAGCATCTGCACTCATACTTTCCATTTCCCTGTGTCTGTCAGAAAACCTGGTGTTAATATTTTGCCTAAATGCCTTGTTAAGTTGGTCAATGCAGTTAAACAGGTGTTTCAGAATATTTTAAATGATTCCTAGGTTGCCTATGTGTGTATTTGTATCATGATTTTAAAAAATTCCTAAATTGCTTAAGGTTTTGAAAAATAGAAAATATATCCTCAATAAATAAAAGAAATAGTGAAATAATTTTAAAGTCATCTTATACAATGTTGGACTATATCCATTAGCCTTACTCTTTTCAAAATGGAAAATCAAATACACAGTCACAGTGAAATCTAACAACGTACTTCCCGGTCGAGGCTGTAGGTTCCAGCCCATCCCACAGTTGTCTGCTGTCACGTTTGGGGTGGGACTCAGGCCTTTTCACAGCGTCTGGGTGACTTCATTGCGCAGGCAGAGCTGACACCACCGGTGTGCGGGCTAAGCTCTTGCTCTGTGCAGGGGACTCCGCTCAGACCTCGGGATGGGTTTTCTCATTGGTTAAGGACACCTCCTCACAGCCTGTCACCATGACCAGCAGGCCTGATGTCTGTGGCTTCTGCTAAGCTCACGGGCTTTATGTTTGTCCCACTCATGAGGCTCCAGAAAGCCAGGCCTCTGTTCACCCGAACACCAGCTCCTGGTACCAGAGCTCCGATCCCGGGCACCCTGCACCTGGGAAACCGTCCGCACATGCACTCGGGGCTGTTCTGCTCCCACTCAGGTCTCTGCCCAACACCTCCGCCTCCGCCGGAACTCCCCCACCTCCTGACCACTGAAGGCCCACTCTCCAGCCTCTCTGCGTGGGAGTCTCCACAATTTCCACCATTGAAGTCGTCTGGTTTACTTATATACATGTATACTGCTTATATACTCCTTTATAATAAGAAAACTAACGTCATCTGTCTTATTAGCTGCTATATCCCTAGTAGAAAAAAACAACAGTCCTTAGGACATAATAGGTGTTCAATAAATAGTCTTAACATAAAATGTTAACATATAACACTTAAAGTATTTTTGTTTTTCCTCCCCATTTTCTTTGTCTCACTATTTCTTTACATTTTAACTCTGGTTGGCTTCTTTCTTCTCTCTATAATTTAACATAGGCATCGTTGGAGCACTGGAGTACAATGGGCAGAGGTGGGCAACGCTGTCCTGCATTTCTGCGCCGACATTCCTATTTCCCTGACTTCCCAGAGGGTGCAAGCCAAGCACAGGGCAGACGAACCCTTCCTGCAAGTGAGAGGCCAGTCTTCCCAAAGAGTCACTGAAATAAAATAAAAGTAATGGCTCGGTGTTCACGAGTATTCTCTCATCTCATTTTAATTCATGAACTGTTAAGCATTCAGCTTAAGCCAAACTCCAACATTTTATCGATCTGCCCCGCACTATTCATGAAGATCATTTGTCCTCGCACGGGGTGTTAATGACTGGTGTTATCAGGTGCAAGTGGAATCTGGCAGAAAGGAGAAAAAGAAGGCGTATATTGGCGAGCAATTACCATATAAATGGACATTAACTATCCGAGAGAGTTCTCCAACGTCAAGTAAGTGAAGCAGCTCTCTGGGGTGTTCTTTCTGAGATTTTAAGTTGGAATGGTATCTCAACACTATTTTCTTCTGCACAGCCAGAGGAGGGGGGACCCGAAAGAAAGGTTAAAATCTTGAATGTCCGAACGATAGCTGTGAAATATGTATATGCACTTGCCGTCCCAGTCACGGTGTGCCTGAAGGTGACAACTGAACACAGCACTGGGCATTTGTGCATAGGAATGCCAAGGGCGTGCCACCAGGGTTCAAACGCACACAGCCCATATATGAGGGAGGTTTAATAAAGTGGTGTGGGCTCAGAAATACGCAAGGGTTTAATTGATTTTTATGGGGTATTTTTAAATTTGTAGAGGCATTCCCTAAATCACTTTGACAGGAAGTAGCAATGTTTGCAAGATAAATAGAAAATAGAAAAGAAAAATAACACCTAACTGTAATTCCTTGTGGAAGTTAACACACTTACATTGATCTGCTTTGCTGTTCACTCGATATGTAACTAGAGATACAAATGACATCTTCACCTTATCCTAAAAAGTGAATTAATTTTCTCACCACCATAAGATAAAATTTAAAGAAAAGAAAAACAGAGGATAATTATTGCAGTTATATCTGACTCAAATTATATGAATGCACAAGTACATTTATTCTATAGCCAAAAAAAAGTAAATTAAGGATATTTCACTATAACTATAGCTGATAAAATGACTATAAAATTATTTACAAAAGTATTTTTCTTTCATTTACTTCTAATTTCTGTTGTTTATATTTTAAAAATCCCATGATTTTTCATTTTTGTATAATTGTTGAAAATTCAGGCAACTGTAACTTTGTCTTCAATGAGAGTGATTATTTGCATCTGTAGGATGATGCAGCCAGGGGCCCCCCAAAAAAGAAGGATTTGTAATGGGGTCCAGAACTCAAGGTGTTCAGAAAATATTAGAATGTCCTCACCGCCCCTGCCCCAGGTGTGGGTTGGGGGAAGGGACAAATGGAGCAGGCCCCTTAAGAGCTGTTTCCCATAGCAACAGCCTTGCAGCTAACCTCTGGCGTGGTCATTTAACACAGATCATCTATAACCTTTGACTGGTTACATAGATATGTTAAATAGCTGTGGCCATGCTCTGAGCCAGGGAATAAAAGTAACTTCCCTACCAATAGTAACTGGGGGGCAGGTCCCCAGAGTTACAATGGGCTTTGGCAGAGTAGAGACTCCCGCAGCCATTGTGCAGAGAACCATGCGGCTGCAGCCTTGTAGGGAGGACCATGTGGCTGTGTCAGTAAGGAGAACCACATGCTCTAGCAGAGTAGGGGGACCCCCACCCCCAGCAGCCCTGAGAAGAATCACTATGCGGCTTTAGCTGGAGATCCCGGCAACACAGCTGATGGTGCTGGGAACCAAGGAAGGCCTACCAGCCGAGCACGGATTACTGGGAAAAACTGGGATCTGCCTGCGCCAAGGACTTCCATTTCTTTCCCTGAGATACGGTACCCCAGACTGGGCAAAGAGGGGAAGGAAGGACTGCGTGTATTTGTGGGTGTTTTAAGGGACTTTGGGACTTTAATGAAGACATTAAGTCGTCACTCTTTAGTCTGTATAACTTGAATAAATAATTCCTTTCCTTTTCACCAGTCTCTAACATGGAGAGCTATAATTCTCTGGCGAAGGGAAAGGTGAACCTAGTACGGGGGGACCCCAGGAGAAACGGGGATCAATCCAGTAGCATTGTGGGACCCTCTTCCCTAGTGGCCAATCAGGGAAAATCATGGGAGACCACATGTTTGGTAGCTTTAAAGTAATACTACTTGTACATGCGCAGTAAAAGCCCACCAAAACTAGCCAGGAAGGATCTGCCCTATAAGAATAGAGTCCCTTCAGCCCATGAGGTCAGTCTCTGCTTGGAGCTGGCCTGCTCCCATGTTTTCTTCTGTGAACTCTGGGTGTTCGGTTCAATTCTTTGTCCTAATCACTAAGAACCTGGTTACCTGTGCACACCTGTGACACATATGACTAGTGCTTCACCTTTTACAAAACAGTGTGTGAAACATAGTCACTCCACAGAGGACCCACAGGTCAATGAGCACGTGACATACAGTTATTGTCTTCCAGTTAAATGAGGGGCGTGGCTAAGTCTTCGGGCTTCTCCCCCCGTGTTCTCGCCACCGTGTGAGCTGCCCCTGATATAACAGTGCAACTGACACGTGTTGAAATTAATGACTCACGCTTTCCATGTGAATTTACACATCACCTAACATAACGTACACAAGCCAGGACAATGTTCACCCTCACCACACAGTCTTATAACCCTCATCATCACGACTGCATTGTATTTGAACAGGACTTGAGAATTTATAAATGGCAGTTATGTAAGTTGGCATATTTTTAAGTATAAACAAATGAATGGCTTAGTCATTCCCTACATCACCTCACCCCAAATTCGCAGAACGACAATCTGCAAGGGAGTGCGTCATCGCAGTCTTCGGAAAATCACACGGTGGGGGAGGACCTGAGGGAGCTCTGCCCCAGGCCCTGCGCCAAACCCGCCGAGTCTGACCTCTCCAATGCTTCTGTGTCTCTTGGATTTCAAGTCTTAGTCACTTACTGACTCTAAATGTTTTGAATGCAGTCACAGACGTGTACTTTTTTATCAAACCGAAATTCACACAATCAACTTAATCATTGTAAAGGGGACAATCCGATGGTAATGAGCTGGGGCATGACTTCTGGTGAAGAGGCAGTGATGAGATACAACCCAGTGATCTCAGAAGCCATGACCGAGACAGGAAGGGGTTGTAAATAAAAGGGCACCGTGAGACATGGGAGCCAGACCTATTTGGACACTTGTTCCTCAAACATTTCAACAGTATCAGCCATGGCAAATGATAGAAAACTGCTTTCGAAATTAATGTGCCATTAACAAATAAATGAAATTGCATTTGACTGGAATAGACTATAAAAATGACTGGATATTTTTTAAATTATATAAAACTACAGCAAACAACAGCAGCAATGATAAAAAACCCTGATTATAGAAAGACGGCATTGGTGCATGGATTTTGATTGAGGACGAATGTCCAAGAGAATGGAATAACTGGAATTCTGTGAGCATTCCCACACATTAATTACCCAGTCGAGTCACCTACAGTGTGATAATGAATCAGCATTTCCTTCAGGTGAATAGTAAGTGTAAGTCCTAACCTTCTCATTCCTGATTGGCTAAGCCACTACTAAAACAAATCATGAAGACCAAATAAAATCAAATATAAAAACAAGCGTGTGAATAATACTCCAAGAGATCACTGTGTTTGTCTCATTTACCCTGTACAATAAGAATTATTTCTCTACAGAATGCCACTTTATCATATGTTACTGTGCTTTCGTGGCTTGCTGGAGGCCGGGAGCTATGCTGTGTTCAATGGCTCTTCGATCAGTTTGGTCAATTTTTAACTGAAAGCTTGTGTTTTCTGAATCAAACCATCAATATGCCAACAGCCAGTAAGATAGGCCTCTGATTAATTACTACCTTTTTAATGAAGTATGTTTATTTTTATGCATTTTCCCCTTCAAATTTCTTTCACTATATGAAAGCAAAAATATCCTTTGTTGAAATTAAATTTATTTTCAAAACATCTGAAAGGCGTTATTGGACAAGAATGGTGTTGGGATCAGCCAGCTGAAGAGCACGGGGGGCTGAAGAAAAATCTGTTGCGGCACTGATGTGTGTTTCTGCCAACGCCAATCCTGGTGGGGAGGAAACGAGGTGTGTGTATTACACGCCACAAGGAAAAAGCTCAAGGAATGGGTTCTGTTTCTTCCGTCCTGTTTCTCCTTTTCTCAGTCACACTTCTCCTCTCCTTGTAAGACACTTTACAATTTGTATTTAGATCGTGTAAAAACCTCGTTTATTTAAATCTCCCATGTCTATAAATAACAAAACATCTCTTCACTGGCATGAGGCCATTAGCGCTTGACATAACCAAGGTCCTCAGAATTTGTAACCAGACCACTGCATTTTTCAGCTTTAAATGCAATGAGTATTTTTTTTTTTTTAACGAGAATCACAATCTACATTACCAAGTAGGTCGCACGCTGCAGATCGATGAGTGAACAGCAGTTGCGGGGCATCCTTGAAGCACTCAGAGCCTTCAGATTTCCTTAAAATGCTAATCCAAGCATTCACATTTTATGATTTTTCTGCTCTTGCCTTTGGTAATAAAAATTATGCTCCTTTTCCCCCCAGCCGTTCCTCATGTTCACCTCTAACCTTCATTACCAGTCACCTGGTTGAGTGCTTTACCGCCAGGTTTTCTCTGTAAAACGTTTTACAAGCTAAAACTTCTAATACCAAATAATCTATCCATTCTATCACCAGAAAACCGGAATTTAGTTACAGTCCACCTAATAGGGTCGAATGGGAAACCCAAAACAGAGGAAAGACGTGAAATAAATATTTCAAGGTATAATAATGACTTCGCTATCCATTGGAAAAAACAGCCCCCAGAACTCACTTTCTCTGAAAAAATACACCTTGTTATTTTCTGAAAAGTCTAACGCTGTCTACACCAGTGGATTTCTAGCTGTGCTGCACATGGAATCACGCAGGGTTCTCGGACAGCAGATCCCCAGGCCTGCAGCCCATACTGATGGAATCAGTAGCCTGAAGACAGGCTTAGGAGACACTGTTTCTGAAGAGGTACGGCCAGATTTAAGAATCAGTAAGCTCCATTGATCTACTCCTCTTCCAAGTGTGGTTCAAGGCCCACTGTAGCGGTGTCTCAGCCTCGGGGACCTCACTAGACCCGCCGAGCGCTGGGAACACTCCAGGCCTGCCAAACCAGACTCTGCTTTTCAGCAAGACCCGTGGGTTACTCACTGGCTCTCACTGAATCGCAGCTTTCTGCCTCTGCTAGTTCGGGTCACGTGCCTTTCACAATTTCTTCTTTATTTTCTACAAAAGGAGGACCAGTGAACTACACTCTTCGAAAATGTAAGCAATATCATAATAGATCACCGTGTTGCTATATTTATCTTGCATTGTTCAAACTCTCTGTCTGTCCACCTACCCCGCACAGCCAGCTTTGTGAGGTGGAAACACGTGTTTGGGGACACAGAGTCCATCGGTCATTTTCTGTCCCGAGAGATCTCTGCTCTGTGGCTACACCAGGACGAGGGGCAAATGCCAGGCTAAAATGGTGTTTCTTTAGACCTAGGTTTGCCACAGACAAAAGGCACTTGGCAGTTTAGAGAAAAAAGTTCTAGGAGGATATGTCACTCCATTTCATATCTAATTTAGGTCCTCATCACATTTAAACACCTGACCCTGCCTTTCACAATGAATTAGCAACCTTTCCTTCCTCCTTTCTCAAGAAAACTTTATAATTGAAATTAATTCATAGTCAAGCAAAATGTAATTGCTCCACCCACTTCCTCCCCTGCAGTCGTCCCTTGGGCTGTAACTCCACACGTGAACGTGGTGGGAAATGTGGGCGTCTTTGTATTTAGTTTACGAGTCTGCGCTCTCCATGGTCACCGTCCCCCAGCCCCCACCCGCCAGTACAGACGCTTCACGATTTCTGTTCAGCCCCACGCAGAAGCGAACCACTGCCCTTCTGGTAGCGATGCCCAGAAGGGTCAGAAACTGCACCCACCTGGCTTCTACCAGTTCTTTTTCATTTCTCGTAACAAATGCACAGAGATAATAAAGCAAATAGTTTGTATCATAAAATTACATATTTTTATTAATAGATTTTTCAAATTTTTGTAAGAGTGATTTGTACTATATGCAAATAATACCATTTCATTACTCACCCTCTTCTACTGTTACTGCTCGGTGACCACACCCAAGTCAAACATAAAGGAATTTAGGGGATGGTTTCCGAGGGCCCCTAAAAGGCACTGAGGATACGAACACCCCTGAGGCTACTTCAGACTCACGTACGTGTGGGTGGTCCAAGAACTCAACACGCTTCCTCTTCCTCAGAGTCGCCACCGAGAAAACCGTGGAGCCAGGGCCCCTGAAAGACACGCCCCGCCATCTGGTTTTCCTGCTCACTCGGCTTTCAGGTTACTTTTACCTCTGTCTTGCCTACACATCAGTGCAACACACTAGTTCGTTGCACAACTACAACCGACACTTCCATCGCCCAAATGTGTGACTATGGTTAAATCCGTATATTTGAAGGGCATCACAGTGCCGTTCTCTTTGGATTAAGTTTCAAAGCAGTCGGTCCTCCCAGAGTGGATGCAGGTGGCCGTGCGGACTTGACTCACCGGTCCTTCTGGGATGATGCTGCCTGTCACGTCCCCACTGTGTCCTTGAGACTCTCCCCAGAGGTGAAAGCTTCACATGTTCTCAGGATACCTTTAGACACAATGAGAACGGTTTCTTCTACCTTTTTCTCTTGAACTTTTTTCAAGCTCTTGCCCAGTACAACCTTAATACTTTTATTTGGCCCCTTTGTACTTTTATAGCCACTGTACCATTTTAACGCCGGAGTCTGCAAGGGCCGCTGTGTGTGCTGCTCTCTGGGGCCGCCTTGCCAGGACAAGGCCAGCAGCTTGGTTCGCCCCTTCAGAAGGTCTTTGCTGAAATAAACGTCCCTTAGAAACCTCCCTGCTGGTCTTACCTAGGAATACACACGCACATTATCTATCTTCTTGCCTTCACCTAGATGTCCCTTCCCATGGCACTGACCTCCCTGGCATTACATCACACAGCCGTGTGTCCTTTGTTGTGGCCTCTGTCCACTGGAATGTAAACTGCCAGAGGGAAGGGCCTCTCCCTTGCCCACAGTGACGCCCGCAGCACCCAGAACAGTGCTGGGCACTAATCTTCAGAAGATGCCTCCTCGGAAGCCTCACAATACCCCCTAGGAGGAGTGGTCCTTCTACGGTGTGGGTCTGACCTAAGGATCCAACAGACTCATCCATGGCAGTAAATTAGACTTCAGTGATCGAATAGCTTATCTCTACCTGTGAAGGTGCCCCTGAGTGCATCCGTATGTGTGCATGCGTCCTCAAAGAACACGGAAGGTCCTCTGTCCCCAAATTCAGTGCAGATGGCTCAGCCTGATGTTCACTGACTTTCGCAGAATGGTCCCAATTTTCCTTGGGGGCCTTAACCCCCTTACTGGAGAGGTACAGGGTTGGTATTTTTCTGTGATTGATGTCTTCCCGGAGTAAAAATCCTCCTCTCCGCACCACATGTCTTGCAGCCTCACTGCCCCAATTCTGTCCATCAGTTTAGGTCTAATTTAACTGGCACTCATGTTTCTGGAGAGTTTTCTGGCCTGCCACCCACCCGCCCACACCCAGAACTGCAAAGTCATGTGTGAGTTCACTTGTTCTCCCCCCGTGCAGGGCTTGCATCCTGGCTCTGCATCTCAGGTGTGTGTGTGTTCATGTCTTGCTGGGCTGCCTTAACAACGCACCCCCAGCAGCAGCTGCAGTACCAGAAATGTACCTTCTGGCCAATCTGACTCCCTGTCCAACATCCAGGTGTCTGCCAGGTAGGTCCCTTCAGCAGGAGCGTGTGTTGCTGGCTCTCCTCCAGCTCTGGGAGGTCTGCTGTTGATCCGTGGGGATCCCCGGGGATCTGCTGGTGATGCCTCAGCCTCTGCCTCCAGGTTCACATGGCCTTCTCCTTCTGGGTGTCTCTGTGCCCAAATCTCTCCCATTCATGAGGACAGTCACACTGGATGAGGACCCACCCCTCCCCAGGAGGACCTTAGCTTAACTAATTGTATCCGCAGTGACCTCATTTCAGAATGTTCAGGATGCCAGCATCCTCTGAGGTCCTGGCAATGAGGAGTTCGGCAAAGGACATGTGGGAGGGGGACAATCAGCCTGTCACGTATTCCCCCACACAGCCCCTTCCTTCCCCTTGGAGGCCACAGCCCTGCCCAGCAGTTTCACATCTCGGGGACTTCAGAAACATGGTGCTGATCGAAGGATGCTGTTCGCTCTGCAGCTGCAGCGCTGCTCCCGTACCCGGCCCACAGCCAGTGCTCCACGCTGTGTTCATGGTCTCTTCACCCACAGGGACGTCATTCCCATGCACTGTAGGTGAAAGGTTATCCCGCGAGCCCTTGTCCACCCCGGTGCCACCTGCCCTCGTGACATGGGCCTGTGTGAAGCCACTGCTGATAATAGCCTGACTCTGAACCATGGGGCAGCCAGAGGAGACTGCAATGGGATGGGGCACGAAGGGACGGGAGGGGAGAGGGAGAAGCATGCCCGGGTGGGTGGACAGATCTCCCGTTGGACAGAGTCACTGCCGGGCTCCGGGGGCACGGGCTCGGGGGGCCGCCCTCCACTCCTGGAAAGGCTCGCAGATCCCACGCTTGCTGACTCCAGGAGTGAAGTGTCAGGTTGACGTTTCTATACCACAGTCTTTCAAATTCATAGTATTGTCTCCCTTTTCAGTGCCCTGTGGAATGTGGGGTTTCTATTTAAAGCGTCCTCTGAGAGTAGGTGCCCTCCAGCCCAGCCGTGTGCTTGCAGGGTCCTGAGAGGCTATGTTTTCTGTTCCTCTCTGTCCAGGAGATTTCCAGGTGGCCTCCAGGGTCATGTGCTTCCTACTCCACAATTTTAGGGCCTGGGTTATAACTCGCAGTTTGTGGCACAACTGACAGCCACTAGGACCGATCACCCAAGTCAACCGGAGCCGAGCTGTTCCAAGCAAGTGACACCTGTTACCTTCCGCCAGGAGTGGCACCTCTTGAATCAAATCAAAAGGTGCCTTCAGCTTAAAAGTTATGTATGGATTTTGACACAAATGTCAGATCAATTCTAATAAATTCAATAGCAAAGTAATAAAGAATAACACATGGTAGCAACGTTTGTGGTCTCTGCTCACATATATCACCTAACAATTAATTTGCACAAGCATCTAAATATGAGGATGGATTGTTAGAATTTACCAGGTAATGTAACTAATTCTGAAATTTGATTTTTTTTTCATTTTAATTTTTTCTCTTTTCTTTTTTGGTGAAAAGGTAGTAAAGACTTTGTTGGAGAACAAATGATGTTCTCGAACATGAGAAAAAGTAGAAAAATGCACGCCATTGGGTTTGGTGGCTTCAGAATTGCATGTCTCACTTGAAAGAGCCAAAAATGTCTTTTTAAATTTACAACATTCATACACCATATCCATAGTGATCTAACTTGTGGGTTTAAAATGTAGCCCATCTAAAATTTCATGTTGTCAACCGAAAATACGAGTCACTGATTTAATCTGAAGTTAAATATAAAGTGGTTTTGAGACTCTGGCAAATTGTATATGGTTAAATGTGTGTTATTAAATTATTCTTTTGTGTGGAGTTGGCTAACATTTCTTGATAGCTAAAATAGGCATTCACCAAGCTAACATAACAAGTTTCAGAAAATATATCTGCTCTGGGTTTTAAACAGCTCTGTGTTAACAGGGACTCTGCTCAAAACAGCACAGCTGTGGTTACGAGGACATTTCTCTTGCTCTACGCAGCACGCACGTGCGCCGGCCTGGGCCCGGCCAGTCTGGCCACACACGTAAATGGGTAGTTTTTCTGCCTGTCAGTGAACAACTCAGGGAGATGAAGAGAAGTCTTTTAAAATGTGAATTAGAAAGCACAGAATAAATTAATTCTTTTTTATTTTTTTAGGAATTGAAGTACGAGTTTGTATGCACAATGTATATGCTAATGGTATTTTGGGGTCTTTTGCCTTTTTTTTTTCTGATGACCATCTACAAAAAATGACCAGAGACACAAATTTACTTATTTCACAATGTGAAGTGAGTTTCTGCAATGTAACGACAATGACAATCTAACTAATAATTCCAGGGAGAAATAAGGAGACTCAGGCCCATCCTCGGGGACTGATGATTCTATGAAGTCGTTACATAAAATGTAAGATCCAGCTCTGTTAGTTTTAAATGTTCTGAGAGGACAGATCTTCCGTGTTTCTGACTCTCCCTCCATGTGCATGACCTATTTTTAGCCCAAAGATCTCCTGGTGATTCTCCACAGTGGAAAAGCTTCCAGAATATCTCTAAAAGAATTAAATTTTTAAGTTTTCTCTGATTCTAATACCATTGTGCCTAGTCTCTGTGAACTTCACCAGGGTTCTGTGTTCCAAGAACATAACCAAGATTAGGAAATCACCCCACTTTAGACCGACACTAAACTGAGTTAACTACTGGGTATTTATTAAATACCTAGATCATTTTTAAGTAGCATGGAACACTGAAACATTAGTTACTAAGACACTGTAAGTGTGCGTGTACATTTTAGCTCTCATTTTCACAGCTACAGAGAGCGGGTGTTCATCTGCACCTGTTTACAAACGTGGTCATTTCTGCATGTTGAGCTGTGCTACGAGGGTGAACTGGCGACGTTTACTTACGTCTATGAAAAGTTGTGAGATGCGCGTGCATCCATGAGCTCTGCTCGGCGGCTGTGAGGGCTGGTGCGCGTGACAGTGACAGACATTTGCCAGCCTCCTGGTTTTCTCTGTGCAGCAGCAGGTGCTGTGGCGAGAACACCGACCTGTGTGAACGAGGCCCCATCCGCAGTCCGAGCGGCAGAGAGGTGCCACTGTGTATGCAAGGTACGCAGGGTGAGTTCTGGTTCCAGAAAAAGAAAGTAATTTTGTCCTCACATAAAGTGACTGGTTATTCCAGAATGAAAAAAAAAAAACATGAAGAGAATAAAACTTCAATAAAAAGCCACCAAATCCCAAAGAGACTGGTATTAATCCAGTGTGGGGGCAGACAGTTACTGGAATCTCAATGATTAAATGAAAAGCTGATACTGGGTTTTACGGGGAAGAGACTGACCCGCCACCCCTTGGACTCGCCGAAGAGCCTGAGCATCAGGAGAAACCGACCTCTGGCTGTGTCCTGACGCGATCTAGTGGGTGCGCAGCACGCCTCCCGGACGTGTTCTTGCCAAAACGCTGCACCGATCCACCCCTGCACACCAGCTTTAACCGATAAGTGACACAGAGTGACCAGAACAAGATAATGGTCCCAAGGAATCCGGCTGACAAACCCAGGACGGGAGACACCTCACAGGACAGTCCAGTATATCTGACACATGAACGGCACGCCCCCCAAAAACTGGGGGGGGGTGAAATACTACCAAATAAATGAGATTGAAGAAACAGTTAAAAAAAGCATTGTGTAGATGTTGAATTCTAATTCACACAAACATATTAAAAAAAATAGACTGTCAAGACTGTGAAATTCCATTGTTAGTTTGGGATTAGATATTTATCATCAGTTATATGATAAATAGATTAAGAATGATTCTTTTATTATCACTTATTGCAGTCATCATGGTATTTGCATTAGATGTGATAGTGGCATATTTTTTAAAGACCTCTGATAATAAACTATGTAAATGGCACTCAAAATATTTCAGCAAGTAAAATTTAAAAATTAAAAAAGAGGAGAAGCAAACTTGGCAAAACCTCAAAAACACTGCATCTGGGTGGTGAGTATGTGGGAATCCATTACACTACTTGCTGTAGCTTTTGTAATCCTGAATATTTGCATAATGCGTTTAAGTTGATGACCCCGGTCAGAGGAGTCATTCCACAAATGTGTCCCTCTCATGTTCAAGTGCTAACATTGGCTGTAATGAGCCAAGTGCATCAATCCAGGCTAATGCCCTCAGTGACTAGTGATTTTATAATGGCCGTTAACACACTGACACCTCCATCTGCGTGCCTCCAAAGCATCCCACAATCAATGCAACAAACCCTGAACCAAGAACCTCCCATTAACCTCAAGTACAGTTGCTTTCTGCATTTCTCGATATTAGGAAGTACATCGTGACTCATCAGCTGTCCAAGCTAAAAAACCAAAAGCTGTCATTAGCATCTGCCTTTCTTCCAAGGCACCTCCAAATTCTGCTTATTTTGCCCATAAGAATATTTAAAATCCACCCGCTTCTTAGAATTGTCTCTCATCTTCCTGCATTCACTCTTGATCAACTCTGCTCCATTTTTAGAAGCAGAGAACTTGTTTAAGAATATGAATCTGCCCTGGCTGGCGTAGCTCAGTGGATTGAGCTCGGGCTGCGAACCAGGCATCGTAGGTTCGATTCCCAGTCAGGGCACATGCCTAGGTTGCAGGCTATGTCCCCCAGCAACCACACATTGACGTTTCTCTCTCTCTCTCTCTCTCTCCCTCTCCCCTCCCTCTCTAAAGATAAATAAATAAAATCTTAAAAAAAAGAATATGAATCTAAAGATGAGTATGAATATGTAGCTAAAATGTCCCCATCTTCCTTTGAACAGAAACAAAAACCCTCATGCATCCCACAAGGGATGTCAGACACAACCCCCGCCCTGCCATCCAGCTCACCTTGAACCGCCAGCCGCAGTAACCCTCTCCGTCACCCACTGTGCCAGCTTCTCCTGCCGTAGGGCTTTCGCACATCCCTCTTTCCCTGGTCTTGAAAATGCCTCACACCCTTCCTGTTACTAAGTCCAACACACGGTTCAGATCTCGTCTTTTTCTTTTCTCAGTGAAGCATTTTGATTCCCTGGATTAGAGGTGGAATCCCCATTACATGTTCTCGTGAAGTCAGGTTCCTCTCCTTACCACACACCGTTCCTGTAGGGTTCTTTTGTTTGTTTGTTTGTTTGTGTCAATCCCTAAACTATCTTCACCTAGATTTTAAGCTCTAGGAGTTCATGAACCATGATCGTTTTCTGCTCATTCTTGTATGAGCTATGCCAACTCAGTGCTTGGGACACAGCACCGACTATTTCTTAAATAAACGAATAGCATCATAAATGACTGGATACGAGAGTGATGCAGTAAATATATATTCTCTTGTTTCTTAGACCCAAACTGAAATCTACCCCAATGCTAGCTAATCAACAGCAAAATGGATAAATATATTCAGAACACTATTTTTGATCATTTTTTCTTGAGAAAATGTAGTATAATACACACTGTAGGATACACGTTATTCTAGAAGATTTTTAAAAAGAAAACGAGCCAGAAAAAGTTACACGTTTGCATGAGCCTCATAGAGTCATCACAGTATGTGGTAGCAATACGGTGGGTGCTATCGTTCTGCAGGAAGGCATCGAGCTGCGGGGCTCTGCCGGGACTCTGTCTTGCTCAGATTCTTTCCCACAAGGGCCGCTGTGCTCCCGGGTTTTACCCACTCACTTTGGACACTGGCAGCGTGAATTCGACTGCCATTTTCTGTCCACTGAGTCTCAGGAGTCATCTCTGATCATCAGTGCAGCCATGAGGCCGAGGGGAGGACGCTGTGACTGAAGGCTCTGCGTTGATGACGAGAGAATGAACGAGAGGGCGTGGGTCTGGCCCGTGACCACCACTGCAGGCTTCGTGTTGGTCTTCTTTCCGAGCAGGCTCTGCACCCAGGCGGAGCGAGCGTTCACACGCTGGAGGCATGTTATAACATTACAGGGTGCGGGCGGGCCACCCTTCTCCACCGCCTTCTCCTTAGAAACTGTGTACCTCTTCAGCTGGGCAACCCAAGAGTTCTCTCTACACAGCTGGGGTGTGGACTCTTTTGTTTCCGTTCAAGTTAATATTTTGAGTTTCTGTTTCGTATGGTGTACGGTTCCAGTCGGACTCTGGGGCCAGATTCCTGTTGGTCCCACTCTGGCCCTACTAGGTCTGACTAGCGTGACGTTTTATACCTTTCTCTGCCTCTGTGACCTCATCTGCAAAACTGGAATGGCCGTGGCTCATCTGTGGGCCGGGGTTGGGGGCTGGGATGACAACTGATGTACTGACACAGGCAAAACAGGTGGGCAACCCTCGGCCATGTCGGCAATCATTGCCACGCTGGTTTGGGTAAGATCAGCGCCTTCCCAGAAACTAAGGAGATTTCAGTCTGGTGCTATAAGTGCGCTAGGTTCAAAATCTAAAATAAAAGTTGTTCTGTTCCACATATTCATCACTTTAGCTATTTCTGGCCTATTTTCTACTGAAATTAATGAAATTAATTTTTTGGGTCAGTATATTATTTATAAAAACCCTACAGTCAGTTATTTATTAGCAGGAACATTTGCTGATTCTGAGGCTATAACACCCTTTGTACTTCTTATTATCTTTGAGTGACTCGTCCCAGTAAATCACTACAGGCATGATTTCTAGTCTCTGAGTTACTGATGGAAACAGTCACATGTGGCTCCGTGCACACACGAACCCTGTGTCACCACCACTCACGAGTCCCCACACTTGGTTAGCGTCCCACATCTTGTCCTGAGATTTTTACTGCTTTCTAAAGACGATGCCTATGCATTTTCCTGTCATGCTGGGACCTGTGAGTTACGGAGCCAGGCCCCACAGTAGACAGAAGACGCAGGTCAGAGCTGCAGTTGCCTTTCCCAGGAGGAGGGCTGGCCTGGGAGCTGGCACGGAGGAGAAATGCTAGGGAACGCCCTTGGAACTGGATGTGTGAGACGGAGGGAAGGAAGCGAAACTGGACAGAGCTGGAAACTGGGAAGTCATCCGGGCCGCCCACAGTCCTAGGGACCCCACAGGTCATTCAGGAGCTAGAATCGCCCTTCAGAAAGGTCCTGAGTCCCATTGAAATGGCCATGCCCTTAGGTCTCCCTCCCCTTTAACACCAGTTCTTGGATCTCACTGCCCCCTAGAGGGGTGAGATGGGGGTGAGGCTGCTCTCCGCAGCTGAGACAAGACCTGGAGGGATGGAGAGCCGGAGACCTGGGTCAGCAGCCGTCACGGGGTCCAGCACAAACAGCCTGACGTGGCTGGGGGCCTGGGCAGTGCACCGCCCTGTCCCCTGCAGTCTTCTATGGAGTCCACGGGCCCTTCATCTCCTGCGAGCATGGGTAGCATCCTCAGATGCGCTCTTGGAACCAGAAATCAGCCCATTTGTTCACTATTCAACCATTTCTTTGTCACTACCTTATAATTTTTGTTCCTGGTGATGAGTTTTTAATGGATTCATTCAGGCATTCTCATTAATTCCTCCTGGCCCTGTGCAAGGATTTACTTAGAAACTCAGCCCATAGCAATGGAATGGGGTAAGGCTAATTGAAGTGGAATTGAATCCATGACCTTGACCTCATTAATGGGCTTCTTAGACCAAGAGAATGACGCCATTTGCCTTACTAAACTAGGCCACTCCGGCTGCAAGCGAGGGCCGTTCACCGTTCACTGCTTTTGCAAGTATAGCTTACAGAGTGCAAATGTGAAGATGGCCCATTGGCTGTCCATTTTAGTGTAACGAAATCAATCCCTCATTATCGATTAATAACAAAACAGGTCAATAAGCGCTTAAGTGTTTTAACTGTACAAACAAATTAGCACAAACTGAAGTGCAAGCTAATCCTTCCACTTTGGTTTGCTTTATTAAATCGGAGACAACATACGCATACACACACGCACCCATCTCAAACTCAAAAGCGTGTACAAGAAACTAAAACACCGAAAATTAGATGTTACTTGAATGTTGCTGACATCTCATATTAAAGAAAAGGTAAAAAAGAGAGGAGCAAAGCAAGGGGGGTGGGGGGAATGGCGTGGTAACTGGGTGCTGGGCAAAGAAAATAGGTGACTGTGTTTCTAAAAACTTTTTGAGATGCTAAGTGAGGCAGGAAGAAGGCATTTAACTTTGAGAGCCTGTGACAGCTACTGTTTTGATTAAGTTCTAATTCTTTAAAATTGAAACAAAACAAAATTATCTGATTGTTTGCAAATACAGCATTGAAGCTCTTACCACCTGGGAGGTGAGAATATTTTGTAGTAACTTGATTCCCTGAAGGATTATGTAAAATGCCGTTTAGGACACAGTATGTAAATAACTGAATGGAAAGATGCGGGGAAAAAAGTAATTGTTGGCTAGATGTTTTGTCCTCCTTAATATTAATAATACACAACCCAGTATCTTCAAATAGTTCTGATAACACAATTTTTGATATTTGGTTAGATTCTAGAGCTACTTGAAATCCATTTGAACCCACCTGCCTGTCTCCCAACCTAAAGATATAAAACCAGGTGAGAGCAGGACCAATAAAATAGCCTTGGTCCAGGCAAGATAGTGTGAACTATACAAAACAAAGTGGAATCACTCACGTCAACCAAGACAGCTGCCAGTCAGCCCCAACACTTGTGTTCAAGAGGGAAACTACCTAAGTCAGAGTAAGCACATCTGGCAAGGAGACACATCTGCCCATGTGGTCAGAACAGACACATCTGGGGAGGAGACACACCTAAGATATCCGCACAGGTGATCAGAACAGCTGTGTCTGCAGAGAGACTCCTGGGAAAATTCCCCACTTGGCATCAGTATGCCAAGACACTTATCAAAAAGACCCAGAAGGGTGGAATCCAACACTTTCAAGGTACAACTGAGGCAGGCTCCAGACCACTGCTGAGACCACTGAGCCCCACACCCTAGGGTACTGCCCTGCGCCACGCTGATCTCCCTTGGCATCGGCTGCCACAGGCTCTGTCCTACAGACTGAGGACTTCACCTGCCCTGCTGCCCACCTGCCTCCAGAGACCCTTCCTTGTAAGATGCTGACGACTCCCTCGCCCAGCGTGCTGTCTCCCGCACCCGCCGACTGAGACTCCGGGACTCGGGTTCCTCATCCCCCATTGATTGCTGTGTGTGTGTGTGTGTGCATGTTATAATTCTCTTAGACTGTCAGAGTGTGAGTAGGATATTAATGTATTTCAATGCTCTACTCTGAGTGACCCTGCGTTCAGTAAAAGCTGAGTGAACAGCATAGTTACTACACGTGACTCCTGTCTCTTCCTTGGTGCCAGGCTGCTCCGCAGGCAGTGAGCTGAGCCATTGCCCGGATGACTTACGGGAAAGACTACGTCAAACATATGCCCGTGGCAAACTGGAAGTTGTACAATTAACAGACAAGCTGCTATTCTTTGAAAATGGAAAACCAACTCTCACATGATATATAGTTTTAGATATACTAGAAGGGTCTGACTAATCCCAAACTGCAAATGTGTGAGTTCCATGCCACGGGTTCAGACACCAAGTTTTTGTACCAGATACAATTACTAACTCCTTAGGGGACCACAGAGCAGTGTGTCCATCCCTTTCTGTGCCACGGGAGAGTTGTCACGTGCGTGTAGAGAGAGGCCCTGGGACCACAGGGAGGGACAGGGAGTTTCGGTGGGTCAGAGATGGAGTCAGTGCCAGGGGGCCTGAGTGAAACATTGTGGTCACTCCTGTCCTTGGCCCTAGCATTACAACCTCCTCCAAATATCTTAATTCCCTGCTTCCTGGTTCTCCCTTCTATCACACTGTGAACTCTCTGAAGTCAAGGGTTTTTGTGAACCTGAATTTTCCCACCACAGTTCTAGTTACAGTAAATTGTCAATGAATGATGGTAGAAGGAAGAGTGACAGAATCAGTGAACACCTGATGCTCCCAAACACACCCATGTGCACACATGTACATGCACATATGTGTGCACACACTTGTACATGTGTGCACTTACATGCACGTGCACACACATGGGCTTTTAGCATGAAGATGGGAAAATTGAGACCAAAGACATTTAATTGACTGACAAAAGAACTCTGTGTTGGCAGATCTCATTACAACCTGAAGTCTCTTCATTCTTGTCCAATGCTCTTTCAAAGAAACTAATTCTATTTCCCTCTGCAACCTCTTGAACGTCTGTTGAACTCTTTTGCTGTTTTCCTTCCTGTGGACCCAAAGCGCACAAACAGCCATACACAAAAAGTGCTCCACGTCACTCAACACACAACAATATACCCATCACACCTGAAATCAATGAAGCCACGTTCGCATGTGGGGTGAAAATACTCATCACCGACTTCTCACGCACAAAAGACTAACAGCAGGTATGAGGCTGTTTCTGCCTTAAGATGAAATGTTTTACAGTAACTAACATGAACTCGTCACCTATCTAATAACAGGCTCCTGACCCTCCCTACACGGAACTGGGTGAAACAGGCTTTCTGGCGAGGACTCTGCGACGCAAACATGCCAGCAAAGAGGCTAGCTCCTTTGCGCATTTCTTTAGTGAGCAGATTGCCCATTTTTTTAATGGGCATTTCTGTTCCCTAGCAACTGGAAAATTCTACACTAATCCATACCTGCCTTCTCATGGGAATAGATCAGCTCAGGTGCTATTTATGGCAATTGAGCTTCGGGGGAAAAGGAAACAATCTGAATGGAAATTATTATTATTTTGTTTGATCCTGAGAATTGGTTCAAATTATATGGTCCTGATTCAACTTTCTTGGACTTATAAATTATAACATTGAAACCAGATTGCATAGGCATTCAATAGTCATTAAACAGAAAAGGCTAGTGTGTATTTCTAAAATGTTTTCCTACTTTTCTTAGTCTGAGCTAGTATAATTATTTACTTCAAAACCTATTCCAAATCTGCAAAGCACTTTCTGGAACCATGTACTTGGAAAACACAGGTCACGCCCCAGGATATGTGACTCTCCTTCTCCCCACATTAATGTTACCAGAGAAATTTGGAAAGGGCAAGTCACAGTGACAGGTCCCATCTTGCTTATTTATGCAAATCTGGGGCGGAAGTCTGGGAAATGGAATCTGCAGACCGTCATTTGTCACAACTCACCCTTCATAAAGCCTGACACCGCTGTCTACACTCAGCCTTGGCAAGACGTCTCACCCACAACAGAGCCGCAGAGATTGGTCTGAACTTCATTCAGGAAATCAGGAAAGACTGTTCACACTTGTAGGAATTTAGGCATTACGCAGTGTACTAGAGATACAGTTTGGATCCTCACCCTGCAAATATTTGCATACAACTTCATGGGGACAATGTCATCAGCTGATTAATAATTTTGATAGTACTAAAATACTTCTTTCTATAAAATTAAAATTGGACTTATCTCCAGTTCAGGTTATTCAGTTCTCTCCTACCCTATCACATTGAGCCAGTACTAATTTAGAAACTATGATTTAACTAATAAATAGAACAATGAAACAAAAAACAAAGGCCCCCAGTAGGCAGCTTTGCCTAAACATAGGCAGGTCTGTACGAATAGTGACCAAAGGGTAGGTCTGAACAGCAGATTTATACAAAGATTGTTTTGAGAATATTTTCTTCTACTGTACCCTACAAATTTCTCTTTAAAGTATTATGAATTTGAAATATTAAGAAATTATTTTTTAATTAAAAAAAGAAATTATTTTTAAAAACACTACACAATTTAATAATCTGAAATGCAGTGAAAGAAGAAACTATATTTATGCACAATAAGGCTTTAGACAGAAATAGAACATATATTTTTGTGATATTTAAAACCAACGATTTGACTAATGCATTTCTGAACACATGTTTTTAAGATGTATAATATGCAGTGATTTTCTGAAGAGCAAATCGTGGTGGGCCTTCCCTAGGCATACAAATACGTCAACAAGGATGGGACAGCACTCACCGCCTTTTCATTCCTCTTTACTAACCTGCTATTATGACCAATGTTGTAATTTAACTCCATTAAATGTCACTTATTCTTTACGACGCGAACGAGTCTATGCAATATTCATGATACAGCGTATACTCAGATAAATTAGATAACATCCCGGCAGTCATTAAAATTACAATCTAATCGAAGTTAATTTTTAAAAACCGCCTTTCGCCAGTTGAGGGGCACAGAGCACGGCACCCGCAATGTGCCGCTGGGGCAGGTGCGCTGCTCGGAGGGGAAGGCCGTCCACACCCACAGATTCCAGAAGAGCTTGGAGCTTCTCCTGTGACTGCCGAGAATTTGGGTGGGGAGCCTGCACCAGGAACAGCCAGTGCAGAGGTCGCTTTTTATGTCGGAAAGACTCATCCACGGAGCACAGCAAGCATTTACTCACCGAATAGTTTCCTCTTCTCACTTCCTTTCCCCTTCTCCTTAGCTCAGGATGGGATATAAGCCTCACCTGCCCTTCAGTCTCACATTTTCACAGGGCTGCCGTACATGGGAAAGGAAATTTATTTTTCTCCTATTAATCTGTCCAATGCCAAGTGACTTATTACACCAGTCAAAGAACCTAGAAGGGAAGAAAAGTTGTTTCCCCCACACAATCATTCGTTCATTCATTCATTCATCCATTCCAGTCGATGTTGGCTGAGCACCACATAAAGTGTACCCCTGCTGGGAATGCAGGAATAAATAAGGCCCGAGGGGTTGACGGTGCAAGAGTGCGGTACACGTGTAGACAGATATTTCATAACACGCGTGAGAAACGTTCCACAAGTAGTATATGCACGTGCTTTAAGAGCACAGAGGAGGAGCGATCGAGAAGACTGTTAAAAATAACCGATGCTCTTTTTCCAGGTGGGCTGTTACCGAGGGTTCATAATTGTCGTCACAGTGGCTTCCTGTGGCCGTAGGTGTGTTACCGCGTAACAGCCTCTAGTTATTCTCGAATGAAAATCCTCAGCCAGCCCCTGTACACTTGCGTCCTCGCCCAGGATACAGGGAGCACCGCACAGCAGTCCAGAGGAGCACCGCTTGTTCCTCACTCGTGTTAACCTAGAGCGCTTGCTTTCAAAGAGTTAAGACAGTCCACTGGGATGAGCAAAACTGACGATGTGGTGGTTCTTCTCTAGATGAGCCGATGCCTTCTTTTTCTTCATTTCCTTTTTCTGTCTGTGCCAAGGTTTACATGTGTCCCCACTGGTGCTTTCATCAGGGCCCAGGTCTTCCCTTGGTCATCTGCATGACCTCTTTATACTTGCCACGTTTTCCTGGAACCAGGTAGCAGTAATCCCGCTCTGGTGTTTAAGATTTCATTTCCAGTCACGCAGACAGCTGTATATATGGAAAAACACCTTAAATCTTCATCCTGTTCAGGTGAGTACATCACAACACACTCAATGCTTAAAGTGAACAGAACCGCAGTGAGGCGCAGTGGAAATGAGCACCCAACTCCGGGCGAAGAGTGGGGGACAGAGGGGGACGGAGGGGGACAGGACATTCTCCCCATCCGTGAATCATGAACCTGAGTCAGCGATTCTGACAATCGGAAAATACATATTCTATGTGTTTCCATTCTCTGGAAGACAACAAAAAATCATTTTGTGATCCATGTCAATACTTGTCCCTATCTCAAAGCCAACTGAGCCACAGCACACACAAATACTTCTCAGATATCACATGATCTGTTAGCAGCAGCCGCCTGTGAAGAATAAGGTGGTGAAGAATTGGATTGTGAAGCCGTTCACTCGGTGACAGCGAGTGGAAAATTCGGAGACTCTGATTATGTTTTCTGAGGCGAGCTGCAGTGCCGACGGCCCGGCCGCCGATCGTTCAGCGGGGCACCCAGGCTGGTGTGAATTGAAAGAGACAGCAGTGGGCCACATGTCACCTTTGCATGCACAGCTACCATGACAAGAAGACTTTTCTTGTCAACACCATCGCCGTGGCTCCGGGAGAGCCCAGGTCCGTGTTCCTGTCCCCCGGAGGGAAATCCGTGCCTGATCAATAGACTTCATCCAGTGAAGTCAGCCCGTGGATTTATTAAGTGTCTGCATGCAGGCGCTGTGATCACTCCCAGGGAGGCTTCCTCCCGTGAGGAGCTGGGGAGAAAGACCCCGGCTGCAAGTCAGACCCAGGGTCTGCGCCAAGAAGGAAGCTGAGCACCGGGACAGCCCGGGCACAGGAGCCAGGCAGCTGCACTCATTAGTTCCAGACACGTCTGTGGAGCAAGGATGGGCTGAGGAATGGAAGTTTTAAGGAATGCATCATGGCAGTAGCTTGTCATGGAATTGAGTCAATTTGCAATTGTTTCTCAAGGTAAAGTGATTTTGATCAGAAAAATGCTACGTTGAGTTCAACTACCACTTTCCTGATCTTGAGCGTGTGGTGGGGTGTGTCTGTGTCACAAAGGTGTCTTCAGAGGAACAGAAAAAAGTGCATTGAGCATCCCCAGGAGAAAGTGTGTGCTGCGGACCACACACTGGCGATGGGGTGCTACTGAGGCTTCAGGTTGAACAGGAGGGACCCAGGAGGACAACCACGATCGAGTGGATTCTCATTGAGTCTGTAACAAGAGACGTGATGTTTCAAAATAATGGCACCAACCCAAAGTTATCTAGAATAGCCAGACATCTGCATATACTTTAGTTGGCATTCCCATTATTTGTAGAGAATCTAGACAGGCTTAGTTCCATCTGTTAAGAACTTGCAGCAGCTCTGTCCAAGGCCAGCTCCCCCGTGGGCAAGGATAGACAGAGTGGACCCATTGCCTCTGTTTCTGTGCATGCAGAACGTACGGTACTCGTTACAGTTCCCACTCATTGGCCCGGACAGCCCAGGTTTTGTCTTTCGTGGAATTAATGGGACCCAGGCACGGACACTGCAGCATCAGGTACATGGGCACGAAATGGACAATGAAACTGCCCACAGCAGTGTCTGCAGTGAGTCTTGGCCAGTGAGCGTTTCTAAGGGGATCACGGCAGTGGCTGTGTTTGCAGGGATGGCTCTCACTGATGCCAGCACTGAAGTCGGGGTCACAGCCCTGAGGTCCTGGTGCAAATACGCGACCCAGTTCTTCACAGCAGGAAGCTAGAAATGGAAACATCGAGTCAACAATTCTAAACATTGTTAAGTCTCTGGATACGTGTTTCCTTTAGAAAACAGTACATTAATTTTACATCCTACATTAAAGAGTAATGTTTCTTTGTCTTCTTGATCACATTGGGTAGCATTTTACCTCACCTTCGTTTATTTGGTGGGAGTAAATAGTTTTCACACAGTTTAAATCGTGCGTTTTATACCCCTAATGACCGAATATTTACCATTTGTATTTGTTCAGTGCCATTTACATTTTTCTTTTATAATCTGCAAAGTCATGTCAATAATTTTTAAATGGCTGTTTTGGTAGAAATATGTTTATAAGAGATTCCTAAGAATTCATTCTTTTTTGATCATTTTTCATAGAAGTATTTTTTCAGATTTGTCATGTGGTCAAATACACTTTTTCCTTGTACTTTGTATTGGAAAAGATGACACACTTGAGTTTTCTACATACACATGCTGAAGCAAGGACGGGCCGCCATGGAACTTAGAGAGCTGTACCCGCAATGAATGCGCTGCCGAAACATGCAGCTCTTCATGCACAGGGGACGGCTATCAGCCCGAGTGAGATACCGAGGAGAAACATCCAGAGAGAGAAGAGAAAGTAGGGTGAAAGTTGGCGTGAATCCAAAACAGAGGACGAGGGAATGGGAGGACCTAGAAAAACGGGAGCGGAGTGTTTCGGGTCCAGGGAAGGGGGAGTCAGCCAGTGAGAGTGGAAACTCCGGGAGAAGGGCGGTCCGGGAGAAGCCTGGGCACGAGCCTCGGATAGGCAGAGCTGTGAGAAGGGCAAAGACGGAGACAATGGCACTTGAGTGGACTTTCTCTTTGTGAATCCCTCGGCTGCCACGCAGGACTGCCGAGATGAGCCGATGAGCCCGGGGTCAATGACTAAAGCCAATGACGGCAGCGCAGCAGGGGTGTGCGGAGCAGTCCAGGCCACGCCGTTCTCAAAATGACGGTTATCACTCCATTCCCCGTGATGCCGACTTTGTTGAAGAAATATCCTGACATTGGGAGGACGGTGGAAATAGGAACACAGGCCGGGAGAGTTCACAATGGGATGCCTGTTTGTGAAGCTGTCCCAACATTGTATGGGTACCTACTTTCCAGAACGCAGTTTCAGGAGGCATTTTGCTGGAATAGGACATCTCCCGAGACGGCACCGACTGTAGAGTTTCTATTGCATTTGGGAAGCACGTGGATATCCACCCTGCAGAAAAGCAACAACCAACGACCACATGCTCACCTGCCTGGGTTGTGCACACGTCCACGCCCCGCCACGTGCCAACCCCTCCTGCCACAGCTTACAAAACCCACTGCCGAGCCACAAGCCACTGTCCCATAGGTCACTGAGCCCTACACACCAAACTTCTGAAAAACAATCAGCAGTCATCACAGTTCTTTACCTTCTTGATTCCTTCCACACCTCGAAAATCTGGCTCATGTCAGAGTGTCTCTGACCCTCTCCCACTTGCCCTCTGTCCTTCAGTGGGCCCCGCCCCTTTCCGCCTTCTCACGTCACCAGTCTCTTCCAAGCCCATCATTTCAGATCCATTCTCTCTCTCTCTCTGCGCGTCCCACCTCACCCTGTAGACAATCCGACACACTGCAAAGACTGAACCCACAATGTCTACGTCAAAGTTCAAGAAAAGGCGACAAGGGGAGATGGCAACACTTTTTTAAGGATGTGCCTTAAGGGGCATTTGCTTCTTGATGTGGTCATTCTGGATCCAGCACCTGGTCTGCCGTGTTGATATTTCTTTTTTTTTTTAAGTGGGGCATAGCCACACTCATTTGTTTATATATATATATATTTATTTATATTTATATTTTAAAGATTTTATTTATTTATTTTTAGAGAGGGAAGGGAGGGAGAAAGAGAGAGAGAGAGAGAAACATCAACGTGCGGTTGCTGGGGGCTGTGGCCTGCAACCCAGGCATGTGCCCTGACTGGGAATCGAACCTGCGATGCTTTAGTTTGCAGCCCGCACTCAATCCACAGAGCTACACCATACAGGGCTGATATTTCTTAAATATATTTTTATCCACTTCCCAGAGATAAGCACAGCCCAAGGAAGGGGTCTTCTTCGTGGGTTCATGAGGTTTTGGGGAGCTGAGTGGCCAGCAAGGCTACGTCCCCCACAGGAACAAAACGACGGGCAGGAGGCGGCTGCTAGAGCAGAGGGGAGAGGAGTCAATGGTTTCTAAGGGGAACATCAAGCCTGAGCGGGTGCAGGAGTCACGTCGCTCTGTCTGCTGCGGGTTGTTATCTGGATCATCGGAGCCGGTCGTTAGCCTCAGAGAACTGTCGTGCTGCCAGACAGCACGGGAGGGATCCTGACAGGCAGAACCTCTTAATTCCGGGTTTCCTGCCGCTCACCTGGTGGGGGTTCTCCATTACCACACTGCCCGTGCCGGAACAGTCCCCGTTGCCAACAAACGGCTTTCTGTGAATGTTGTCACGTTTGGCATCGAGATGCTCTTACGAGAAAAGACATCTGACTACTCACTGAGATTAGAAAACTACCCCTCCCGTGACCACAACACTGACGATGGCTTATTCGATGGGTTACTTGGGGAGATGCCGATGAAAGCAGTCCGTGTCACTCACGCGCATTGATTTGATTAGTCTGTAGTTGTGTGTTTCTGCTTTAACGCAGATGTTCCCAGGCACTCTCAAAGGCTCTGTGTAGCTCACTCTTGTTTCTACCTGTTTTCTGGTCTCCAGACTATTTATTCAAATGGCTTTGTCACATATCCCCCGCATCACCATAAATGACAGTTTAAACGCAGGCACATGGAAATCGAGTGTATGGTTGCCCCTGACCCCTGCCTCCCTCCCTCCCAGGCTCTAACAACCCATATTCACCTTCTGTGTTCCCTTTTTGGAATATTATCAACACCTTCGTATGCCTTGAAAGATCACCATTGTCTTTGATTTCCAGTTGCCTGTTGGTAGCTGCCCTTGACGCATTTCTAAACCCACGACTTCTGTCGTGGCTCAAGCCCTCCAGTCTTGGACAAAAGAGTGCGACAACTCTCTTCATGGGGCTCCGACTTCTACTTTTTCCCAATCCATCTACCCAACATGCTAGAATCAGCAGAATCTTCTTAAATGACAGTCCTGTTCATATTACGTTCCACCTTTAAAGTCTTCACTGGCTCCCCCTGGATTTACTGAACCCAAAGTAATACAAGGGAAATAATGAAAACTCAGGCTCGGTCAGACACAGCTGGGTATCAGCCCTCAACTCACACCTGCCAGGCCGTGGCTGGCCTGAGCCCCTCTTTTGTAAGACAGGTGTAACGGCTTTTCTCATCTTGAGGTTCATGCCGAGCATCGCATTGGGAAAACATGACGTGTTTAGTGCATGGCACGGATTGACCTATTATTATCATCATATGGTTATATACCAGAATATGGAAGGCATCTGGTGATTTGTCTCCAAACAAAAGTTTTCATCTGAGCACCCTCCATCTATACTTTAACCACACCGATCCCCCAAAAAGTTCTCAAGTGTCATCTCACTTCCCTGTTACTATAATTTTGTTGCTAGCTCATTTTCCTGAGAGAGACTTTAGGTGTCTGCTTATTAAATTCTACCCGTTCTTTCAAACCCTGATTCATTACTACTATCTTTAAGAATACAACTTCCCTCTTCATTTGAGACGGCACAAAAGTGATCCTACTGGTAGTAATTAATATTAATTGAGCCATGGCAACCCGTTTTACGAGCTTTACACATGTGGCAACGGAGTCTCCTTTCCCTGGACTCTCGTGGCATTCTGAGGACTCGAACTCACGCATAGTGGCAGAGCCACATGTCCGCCCGAATCACCGTTCAGACGACAGCATCTCCTGCTCGAAATCTGTTCCCGGATCCCCGTCACACCAGCTGCAAAGACGAGGCTGGAATCCGTCCACGGCCGACTCACGCCTGCTCCAGCCCTCCTCTAGTCCTGAGCCCTGGACATGCGCACAAGCTCGGCTCTCCAGTTTGGCCGTGTGCCAGCTGGCTCAGGCTTCCTGCTTCCCCTGCCTGGACACCCTGCCCACTTCCTCCCTGTCTTTCCATCTCCGGGGGCCATTCTCAGTCCTGTCCTCCTGAAATCGTCTTTAATTCAAGCCCCAGGCCCTAGTGATCTCACTCCCTGAGGACGCAAGCCCTGTTGGCGTTACTCACTTGGAAACTCACAACAGGAGGAGCTTTCAGTGAGTTTGCTTCGTGTTTGCTTCTTGCGTCTGGAAATAATTCAAAAGCTATTCGAGGACAAGGAATGTGTTTTAGGCTTCCTTGTCAAATGCAGATGCTACTTGAGGATGACAAAATGACACTTCATCATTGCCTCCTGAGGCTGTATTTTTTGTAGCCCCCCTCTCTTGTCTAAACCAAGAGCTGGAACATTCCCCCCAAAAAGAGAATGTGACATTCACCAGAAGAGTCACAAATCAGTGCTGAGCCACCAAGAAGACCATGTGAATCCTACACCAGACAACCATCTGGAAAGTCAAGCGCTGTGGAAATAAGACCACAGGCTTCTCCCAAGGCCCCACAAGGAAATCTTGGACTTCCCCACACACAGACTTGTGGTGCCTTCTCAGACTGGTGAGGGACAGTGGTGTACCACCAGCTCCTCTGTCCAGACACTGTCCTGCGTCCCCGGACAGGACTATATCCGTGGCATTTTTTGACCCCAGACAGAGGTCCTAGCCCAGTGAATACATTCTGCCTATGAAATATTGTGATAGCTGCTCCCCACATATCTCTGATTTGTGGAATACGTTTGTTCTGGGGGCCAAAGGCTTTACTCTGACTGCAAAAGGGGTGAGTGTTTTCCAAAGCTGTCACTTCTGCTGTGTTCTTTCTCATGTCTGCCATGGCCTTGTGGCCCACCATTCACCATGGCTGAGTTTCTGGGAGACGAGAGTGGGGTTTGGTGAACCCACAGCCATTTAATCACATCATCATGTGTAACACGATGTCTCTTAAAATCGGTGGGGAACCTCAGTCAAGCAGATGTGAGCCGATCCCACTGAGAACTAAAGGTAAATGTAGAGGGTAGAGGTTTCGTGGAGCCTCTCCCATCTCTGTCCTCCTCACCCTCTTCTCCTCCTGTGACACTAATCTGCTCAACTTCACCGTGAAAACTGGTGGAAAACAATTCTTCTCTTCCCCTTTCTGTCATTCAGCTTTCCAGAGAGACAACGGCAGTCCCTTCCAGAAAAACAACGTTCTTTTCACTCTGAGCTTCAGTCCACAGGGCCCAATAGAGTTCAAGGACTGTATTTTTTTAAACACTAGATGAGGTTTAAAGATTTACCCTGAGGAAGAGCCATGACTTCGGAACTAATTCTACTGTTCAAGTGGCCGCTCACTCCAGAGGAACAACTACAGTTTCCCACTCCTGGGCCGCAGTTCCTGGACTAATTGGGCATCAGAATTCCTGGGGATGCTCTGAAGAGCTGAGGGGGATGGACACTCCAAGACCAGCCTCACGCTGACCCGGTCTATTCACGTCTCTCTTGCGCCCCGGCAGCAGCTCTGAATCATGAGACAGCACATGAGTGTCAGAGCCCTGCTAGCGGTGACGGCCACATGCACTTCTGCATAATTAGTCCAGTGTCCCCAAGGCAGTGCAGGCTTGAGGTTTGCCAGTCCACAAGCACGCATGTCCTGCTGCAGGGATGCAAAGCTCCCTCCAGAGGCAGGAAGCTGATGTCCCCCTCCAGGGGAAGCCCAGGAAATAGACGGTTGCTGGTATTGCTGAGCAGGGTCAGCAGGAACCAAAAATTATGGGATGGCTGTCCTACACCCTATCACGTCAGACATACCTGGCCATGGAAACTTTTCTCTGTTGTTGTTCTTTTCTGTGATTTTTGGACAGTTATATCTGCATCCAGACGACATTATAGGGATAAAGAAATATTAGTGTATCTATTATTTAAATGCCAAGGAATCAGGTATCGTAACATAATAAGAGATTGATACTGCAGATAAGCTCATTGATAGGAAGTCTCTGCCCCTAGCATTGTTTCTTCATCAAATGGAATTATGGCATTGATATTACATTTGCCTTCTGAGGGTTGGGTTAAATCCTAGTTGAATGAGTTCACTTTGGTCAGCTACTTAGGTTGGGTGATGTTATAACAAAAGCCCGATGGTGGAATTTCTGTTACTTCCAACACAAACCACACCTGCTGAGTGCCTCTGTGTCATTGAACTCAGGGAACCCAACATATGGTCCTTACACGTGTTAAATATCATACAGAAAATGAAACGCGCACAGATATTCATGTGCCGTCTACTGACGCAGGCAGAATCTTTCCTGGACTTTGAGTCCACCTGTTGAAGGTACATCTAGTCTCCCTCAAGTAAATTACAGCTGTGTAGCTTCCTTCGTAATTTTTAGTTTCATTTTCTTGTGCACAGAGCAGGAATCTGCAGAATTGTGAAGCAATCTGATGCTAGATTCACAATGAATTTACATGCTTTTTTCCATCTTCGCAATTTCTACTCATACATAGTGTTTTTCTACTTATAAAGTTTTTCAAAACACTTCAACATAATTTTTGCAGGAAAAAACCCTCTAGATTTGCCCCTATAGTTTGTCTCCTTAAATGACATTAGATTTCGTCACACAATGAGAATAATAAGCTCAGGCACCACAGACAGCATTTTGAAGAAACAAGACACCATCTCTTGGTAAGCAGGCGCATTCACTGCACGAAGCCGGGATTCCAAACTCTATAAACTGGAGAGTGCTCGGCCAGCCAGGAGCTGCCCAGCCATGGGCAGGCATCAGCATGTCTGAGCAATAGGAAAATAAAATAAAGAAGCGACCTGAGTTGGATGCTAATCCACTACAAGGACGTCTCCATCAGCTCCAATTCCATTCTGAAATAATTATTGCCTTAATCTCTTCCAAGAAGCATAAAATAAAATTCACATTGACAAAACCATGCGAACCATACTTCATAGGTAAGGGAATAGAGGCCCCAGAGCTAGGGCAGTAGGTCTGCCTCTCACACCTGCGCGCCCACGCATGCGCGTCCCTGAGCATCCCGCACCTGCCAGTGGTCACCAGAATGCTGCATCAACGGGCACGTGAAACAAACAGTTTGCAGGAGCTTCCGCGTTGTACTCTCCAACGCCTACCCTCAAAAAGGCAACTCTACAAACGGAATGTTTTAGTAACAGGAAGTTAATGCATCAAAAACCTCGAAGCTAACCATGAATTTTTCATCTGATTCGGAAACAGGATGTCAAGATGGATTTTGCAATTAATATTGCATTTATTTTATTTGTGATCAATACGCGGAGGGGTTTGTGAGCGGAGCGAGGGAGGTGGAAGCACCTATGTGTGCGCATGTGAGTGTCTGGGCAGTTTCTCCATCGTTTCTGGAGGCAGAGAGCGGGAAGGGACAGGCATCAGCACAGAATATTAAGTCTTCAAAATCATTTAAAAAATCAGCACACACTTTTGATTTTAGTTCATTGGATGAGGTCCAGCATAGAAAGTTTCCTGGTCCTTTTCTGCTGAAGGAATAGTTCATATGAAGTTCCCTTACCCCCTCTGGTGGCGTGTTGGAGGTACTACCACCTCTCCCCTTCGGAAGGATGTTAAGTTTTCTATCAGGAGGAAATCATTTGGATAAAATAATGGAGAATATGTTTTCGTTCCCAGAGCCACAACCTATTTTAAACTTTCCCAAATAATCTGTATGTATGCCGATATTAGTAAAAATGATAACTGTCCTTTAAAAGTCGGCCCCTCCGATACACTGGACAGATAGATGTGTCTGGTTGAAGCCTGCTAGCATCATCTGCGCCTGCTAGCATCATCTGCGCCTGGAACCAGAGCAGAAGGACGTCGGTGGCCATCTCCAGATCTTGCGCTGAAGAGGCTGACACGGCGAGACAAGTGTCCCTGCGGTGCTGGTTTCTACCCCGCCGAGCAGAAAGCTCCTCACGTCCTCGTGGGCGCGCACAGGGGACAAGCGCACGGAAGCCACGCCTCCCATGTCACCTTAGGAAGGGCACGCGGAACCAACCAGGCCCCAGGCGGCCTCATTCTCCTCCGCTGGCCAGTGACACGCAGTGGCTGCCAATCTGGAGACTGTCACAGCCAATACCTTAGAGATCAGGGCGCACACAACAGCCGGTGAGGGAGAGCTCACGTGTGACGTTTGGCAGGTCGGGGGACACTGGCATGGCGCAGGTGGCCCAACGCATTCACATAAGGACACGGAGAGAGCCGCAGACTTAATTTCAAAAATGAGCCTCAAGGCTTGACGGAAATGTCTCTGCTTAGTCATAGGTCCAAACTAGAACACCACCATGGATGGATACAGAGCTTGGATAGTATTTCCAAAGACTGCTTTAATGAAACAGTGCATATGATTTTCAGCATATTATTTGAAGAAAGTGTCGTGTTGACGTCACTTAATTTTATAGACGTGAAGTTGGGGGACCTGGGGGCAGGAATGCGAGGAAGCCCTTTCTTTATGAATTCATGAAGCACCTCTGGATGACCGTATCTCGAAAGCAAAAATCGTAAGTAGGATGTTTGTAGTTTCCTCATCCAAATACATCCCACCAAATTCACTCACAATGTAATCGACTTTAACTCACCCCAAATCCAGAAGCGAGTTCAAACCAGAGTTATCAGGCAGTGAAAAAAACAGCCTGTTCTTCCAGGAGGTGCTTGGACGCACGTGGTTTGGTCAGCGGGCTGTCTGTCCACCCACCGCAGGGCGGCCTGGTGTCAGTGTCTGCTGCGGCAGCCACAACCCTGTCACAGTTTGACGGGTCAGAAGTGGGGGCACAGAGGGCTTAGCTGGCTGCCTGCTAGAGTCTTAAAAGTCCAGAGTCCACGTGTGGGCAGAGACCCACAGAGAGAACCTGCTTTGTGTCTCCCTCCGGCAGTCAGCAGGCTCCCGCAGAGGTGAGGTAGGGGCTGAGTTCGACTCCTGGCTGAAAGTTCTTCTCCATTTGAAGACCCTGCCCTGTGCCCTGGCTCAGGGACCCCCACAGCGCCCCCCATGCTGAGTGAGTCCTTTGCAGACTGCAGAGATCCCTGGAGACCACCCCTCGCCCACACCCTCTTCTGCCACCTGCCCTGCTGCCTTTTTTTCCTGCGGGAGTCACTGACTCATTCTGCCCTCCTCTTCCTCACCTGATTACACCGGGCTCACCCTCAGGGGTAATTTCTAAACGTTAAAGTCAGCTGATTTTGGAACCTTACTTTCACCTGCCTGGTCTCTCCCCAAAGTGCCTAGATCACGTTTGGTTGAATGACAAGATGGGACTGGGAGGAGAGGCATCTTTGGAAGTCTGCCTATCACAGTCACGTGGCTCAAACACCCCGAGGTCAGGGGGGTTCCATTGCTTTGACCATTTTGACCCAATAGATGGCCATTTTGTGGTGCCTCTCCCACCCCCTCCATGATTCATATCCCACATTTGAAAATAACTTTAGAGTGACGACCACATAGGACACACTTTAATTTCCCTTCTTTCACCCTCAAAGTTAGAGGGTGCAGGTAGAGTGCGCAGTGAGCATCTACCGGCTACAGAGGAAGACAGCATGTATTTCACACAAACAGAGACACAGGTCGCCCTCCCCCGTACACGCAGGAACATGGAGTTCCAGGTGGGGCTTGGGGCTGAGAGAAGCGTGTGTGCACACACAGGTGTGTTCATTCCCGGATCACCTAGCCAGCCCATCGTTCAGTTCCTGAGTTGACCGGAAGCACGCAGCCCAGGTGGCAGCCCCAGAGTCTGTCTGAGTCTGAGGAATTTTTTTCTAAGTGCTCCATTAAAGGTGAGCTGTCACCAGAACAGCACCTGCATCTGCCCCTGCCGAGCCCTACAGGGTCGGAAAGGAGCGGGGTGTTTCTCGTATTGACTTTTATCTGCCTTTATCAGTTTAGAAGAATGCACAGTAAGAGCTGCCTTTCCCTGACTGGGCATCCGCTCTCCTGTCCCTTCAGTTAATCCAGTGTCAGCTAGGTGCGACACCTTCCTCCAGGTGGCAGACCAAGGCAGTGACGGGGTATGAGGGTGCGGCAAGAACGGACTCTGTTTGAAAAGCAGGAAGGGTGTCTGCACCAGGCACCAAGCTGGCTGACACCTGGATCTTGGATTCCCCAGCCTCCAGCACTGTGACAGACAAATGTTTGTTGTGTGAGCCCCCAGCGGATGGTATTCTGTCACAGGAGCTGTATCTCATTACCAAGGTGCAGCCAGAACTCAGTGGAACATGGCCTCTGTGTGTGTGCTGTCACAGCACTGTGCTGTGCGTCCCCAAGATGGAAAGGTCCCCAGCACACACCCGGGCTCGCCCACAGGGAGAGCTCTTCCGAGCCTGTGTGTGTCGAGCAGGACTTGTCACACTGGTGCAACTGAGCGTCCAGTCTGATGTGACTTTCAACTGCTTGCAATGATCCATCCACAGGCCCCACAGGGGTGGGGAGCAGGGCCTAAAGTCACACCTTGTTCTGTTCTGGAAACCGCTCAGCCGCCACCTGGGCATCCAGGCTGGCCTCTCCTGTGAATCACGTGGAAAAGCAACACTTGTCGGATTTACCAAAGCGGCTTCTGTGTTCAGCTTCTGAGTCAGACGCAGCCTCCTCCTGAACATTGCCCATGTGGTGCTCACACATTCCCACAAAAGGGACACCCGTGACCACGGAAACGTGCTGATGTTGAAGTGTATGGTATAGAATCTTAGGGCAATGGAAATGCCGTTGTACCATTTTCCTGAAACTGAAAATTCGTCTGAGAACAAGACACATCCTGTTCTCCCCAGTAGATGTCTCCCTTATATTTTCTCAAGGAGCTAGTAAATGCAATGAGCAGTGATTTCTTTAAAGAAAAAAAAAGATATTGCTATAGATGTTCAGTGGTACTTGCCAGTCTCTTAGGTTTGTGTTTTTAGAAAATTCACTCCAAGCCATGTCACCATTAGAAAGATATTTTCCAACTCTCGCCGCATCACTTGAAATAAAGTGGAGGGTGATTCGAACCCTCACAAAGGCTGGCAGGGCTCTCAGGGACTCCTTCCTCACTGACGCATGGCAGAGACGTGCTCTGCAGACCCAGGGGCCTGGGGTCTCTGTTTCCGCTCCGACAAGGAGCGTGGTGGGCCCATCAGTGTGCTGGAAATGCCCGAGGCCGCATCCACGTGGCGGGCAGCCCCTGGTGTGTTCAGATCCTGGCGGAGCGTCGAACTGCCAATGTTCTTGCAGAGCCGGCCAGCTGCCCCTGTCGGTAAGTGCTGAGCTTCTCCTTCAACCCCAGGACATGAGTCCAGAGCTCAGGGTCCGGGTCGTTCTCTTGAAATGATGTCCTTTTTATCTTGTTTCCCCCCCAAATGTCGAGTGAGACGATGTAGGAAAAAAATGTTTCAAATTACTCTTCCCCCAAGAAAGGTTATTTCTAATCACTCAAATCTGAAAAATTCATGATCCATTTCCCCCTGTTTACAAGAGAGGCGACCACGTCGGCAGAGGCTGAGAGACTTGAAATCAAACATCTAGGCTTTGAAGTTCAAAGTCATGTCTGCCTCGCTCCCGTGTCAAACCAGCCCCACTGCCCGAAGGATGCCACTCCGCAGCCCGAGGGAGCGACCCCGCAGCGGAGTGATCCAGAGCTTCTGCCTGAGTGTCCCTCACATGCTTGCGGGTCAGAAGCCACAGAATTTGTACATTAATCACTTAAATTGTTTACCTTGAATTTAATAAGCCTTTTTTAATACGAGGTTTTCTAACTACTCTTCTCAAGAAGGAACACGAAAATAGAAATTAGACAAAGGGTTTGGTTTCCGTAAGATCCCTGCAACCTCAAAACCTGAAAAGGTTTCTGATTTTACTTATCATGTCTTTCAAGTTCATACAGCAACGCTGCTTTGAAAGCTTCCTTCAGTTGTCAGTTTTGCCCACTGAAATACAAATACGCTTCATGAGGATGATGAAAAGGAACAACAGAACTAAAGTGAATTAAATGCTTCCTATTTAATGGGCATTGAATGCTGATGCACAAAACCTAAATACTCAATTAGGCTTCATAAAGCCGACGTGCCTCTGGAATGAAATGATATGGACGGTACCTATTTCACTGTTAAAGTTTCCAAATTAAGTTCAACTTCCTCAGGAAAGGGAGGGAACTGCACTTTTTATAAACAGATCGTGCCCTTCTGCCTCAAGCAGTCCAACGACGTGAACTGTTGCCTCGGGGAGGCCAACCGGGCACAGCGTGACTCAGGGGTGACCGTGAGAACCGGACAGACCATCTACAAAGATGTGGTTTTGTTGGCTCCTGATATTCGGAGTTACTAAACTCAGTTTCGGAGATACACGGGAAATAGTCACAAGTCTGGGTCAAAAAGTATCATGTCCTCAGTCACTCTCTTTAACTTTGCGTCAGCCACAGACAACCTCGTGAAATACATGTTAGAGTGATTATTCGCAGGGGCGATCTTAGAGTATGATGTTACATGTCACAGGTCCCCAAGTCATTTCTTCGTCATTTCCTCTGACACTCGGTGCCTCTAAACTCTGGCTGCCCCCAGAGACTGGGCAACCCCAAGCTCCGAAGGGTCTCCTCACTCCAGCCCCACTGCTGGCTATGGGAGGATGACTCCACCCTCTTAAACATGGTATTTATTTCAATTACAGTTGACATTCAGCACTACGCTAGCTTCAGGTGTTCAACACGGTGATCAGACATTTACATAAGTCACCAAGGGACCCCGCAGGAGGTCTGGTCCCACCTGAGCTGACACTGCACACAGTCAGTAAACATACCGCCACTTCTCTGAGATTTCGCCTTTCTCATAAGTTGACGGGACGCCATGCCTTGTAGACACACTTTTTAAAGAACTATACAGAGGACTTCGCTTTGGTTCAGTGCCGTTCCCCTTTCCCTCCTGCTAAGCCCTAAGCACAACTCTGAGCATCGCACGCAGGGCGAGCAAAGACTCCAGAAAGAAGGAACGTGAGCAAACGAAACTCCGGGAAGGAGCCCACGGATGCCATGGCTCCCTCTGACCTCACAGGTCCTGGACCTGGATCTGCGAGGGGATCCACCGGCCACCCAGAGTGTGTGCGGGCACAGGAAAAGAGCCCCAACAAAAGCCCAAGGTCTGGAAAGGGGTGTCCTAGAAAGATGGAACATTTTAGGCAATAATCTCTCACTCCCAGCAAATGCCCCAGGAAGAAATGAGACTCCACCCCACTCCTGCCATCCGAGGGAGCAGGGAGCTTAGATTTCCCTCCTCACCAGATTTATAGGAAACCCACGCTGAATACGGCAGTGTGGGGAGGTTGAAAATAAAAGGCTGGAAAATTATACGCCACACAAATGTGAATGAAAAGGAGGCGGAAATGGCTGCATGAGAACCAGAGTGTGCTCGTCAGAGGGCATTTAGACACAGAGAGGGGGGACGATGTGTCTGCAAGCCAAGGACAGCTGGACACAGGCTGTCCTGTCCTTCCCAGCCCCCAGAAGAAACCAACCGGCCTTCACCTTGACCTTGGGCTTCCAGCCTCCGGAGCCGTGAGACCATGAGTGTCTGTCGTTTAAACCACCCAGCATCGGGCGCTTTGTGAGGGCGGCCCTGGCATCTGAGTCAAGAAGTCTGACGTCTGGAAAAACTGAAACTCTCAGATTTGTTCCTTATGCCAATAATGGTAAATTACGCAAGGGACAGACAGTTCTGAACTAGGAAATGAGAGCGTGGAAAAGGAACATAAGGAGGACAGTGGATCCCTGTGACCTCACACACACAGAGATTTCGTTAGCAGAGACGGGCCCCTCCACTACGGGCTGGGGGAGCGCCGTGTGAGGGCGCACCACTTCGTACAACGGTGGGATTTGGAGGCTCTTTGTGCAGGTGGGTGGGCGGGCTGCACATGCATGTCTGTGCATCTTAAACTCCGACCAGCCAAGCCTAAACGAAAGTTAGCTCAGAACTGACTGCCTTTGGCTACGAGCCCCCTCCAACTGAGCTTCCACACCCCGCCGTGAAGTGGGGTGGAAACGGTCCCCGAGTTCAGAGCTCTGTCTCACTGAAACACCTGTCTTCCGGCAAAAAAAACAAAGCACTGAGTGCATTTGGCGCCCCACTCCCAGGCCTATCTTCTAACCCTAGGGCAGCTACTTACTGACACTGCTGTTTCTGCAAACATGTAAGACTTTTCTGCCCCGGCCCCCGTTTTCTCGGGGGTAAGATGCTGCACGGATTTAACTTTGTAGCAGGTGAAAACGTATCCTCAACAAGCAGGCATGACAAGTCAGAGCTGGCATGATTCTCCCAGGACTTTCTCAATGGTTCCCATGCAGACAAAGTTTTCTAGTTCTAAATAATCTAACCGTTTGCAGACTAACCCTCTCCGAATTCCTTCCCGGGCACCCATCTTCCTTACCAGAGAATCAACCACAAATAAAGCACACATTCCCTGGCCTGGCTGTCAGTCTGTCCCCACGCACACCACATGACAGGTCCGATGTCCTGAACACAGCACCCGCCTTCTCCACCGCAGGCCTGCCTGCCTCTCCCTTCCTGGGCCAGGTCACTCTGTCCCCCTCTGTCCACCTGCAGAGACCTCTGCTTCATTAAGTGCCCACTCAGTGGCCGCCTGTTCCCTCAAGCCTGGCTGGGGACAGCATAGAACTCAGAGCCCCGAGGCAATATCACATCAGGGCTCACCTTTAGGGCCTACGCTGTAATGAAAATACGTTTCACCCAGGGGTTGGTCACTGTTGAATAAACATCCAGCATAGTTTGCAAGGCGGTTTCCTATTATATTGAATACATCATGGAGGTTGGTAACAATTAGCCTCTGAATAATAATATCACGCACTGTTTAGAGTGACTGTGATAGGGAACTCAAGATGTAACAAAATCTAAATTTACCTGGGGACAAAACTTTGAGAACAGGCTCATTAAAAGGAAACTGATCACTTCGTTCCCATACACAGTGATCCCCTGCCTGCCTTTAAAACTCCCTTCACTACACGGCGTCTATTTCAGGGGCCGGCAGAAAGAAAGACACAGATTGTGGACTTAATATCTTAGGGGAGACGGCTGAGTCCTCAGGGTTGTCATGGCAGCACAGCATTTCCCAGAAACTACCTGGGTCAACCTGAGTTCATGTTTTAGGGGGAAAAACTGCATTTACCCAAATGTTTGGCACAGCTTTTGTTTTTAAATAGAGAAGTCTTATTTTTTTGCCTTGTGGGTTATTGAACTAAGTTATCAACATGAACCCAATAGTTCTCTGAAGTATTATGGTAGTATTTGTAGTTAATTAAACATAAACTAATTAGTAAATATACCTGAGGATAATGAGAACCTATGCCTCTAGCTTTCATCGACTGTAAAGAACACCTTGATACAAACATAGCTGTAAGCCAATGGCTTAAGTACACAGCAACATTTCTACTGAAAAACTGAGGACCGGACAGCCGAAAGCATCGTGCATTCACTATTATTGGTCATCAGCTGGAATTTGATGGAGTCAAGGCACATTATCCCCATGCCCACTGGATGTCAGTAATTAATTAACAAACCCACTGATGTTGGTTATATAGTAACAGTAGCACACTGCATTCGTGGAATTAGTTACAGTGCACAACAGCGGTGAACTTTCCTAAATATTATCCAATATTCTCCCACATGCTCTGTGGGTAAGACAGACTCACACACACAGAGGCAGTAAAGTAGCCACCAGTGAAATGGAAACTGTGTCAAAAACAAGCTTGATCAGCAGCAGGTGTGCCTGCAAAATATCTAGACTTGGGTGGTGTTTGAAAGGAGAAAACTCTGAGGTTTGGAACATTTGCTGAAAGGAGAAAACTCTGAGGTTTGGAACATTTGCTGGTATGCTGGGCCATAACAATACACACATCTCGCCCTGTGAAGAAGGAAAACTCACACAAACTGGGCACCCGACATACATCAGTCATTTCATTAGATGTCTCAGAATAATCATATTTAATAAACTAACACTGGACCAGCGAGACTTAGTTCTGCTGCCCTTTTCAGACATTTTGTGATAAATCAGAATTTTATTTTCTCAACTGTAATTGCTTGGTAAGATTCACCCAAAGGATGAGATTTTTCTCTCCGTTGTAAATGTCAGAAATCCGGGGCAGACCCCACGGAGGCTGTGGCTGGAATGGACGCCGCCTGGGGCCCGTGGCCTTCCTCCCTCCGGCAGAGCGGAACTGAGGGGAAGGGGTGCTTAGCCATGGCCTAGGCTGCTGGTGAGCAAATCCTTAGCACTGATCATTCACAACATCCCACTGTGACATGTCTAAGCATTATAATTTCCATTTTTAGAAGGGCAACCGGAGTCTGCAATAAGGCTACAGCCCCCCGGGGAAGTGATTTTCAAGCCTAGCTTCAACTGTAGGCTTACAAACCATGTGGAATTAGACGGGAAAACCCCAACTGGAATGGAGGCAAAACCCACATGACCGACTCCTCACTCACAAAGACACGCCAGGCCTTGGCGGCAGAGCTCCAGAGTCACAAACAGAGGCCCTCTCCCGAGACTTTCTCCTCCACCCAATGTGCAGGCCTTGGAGGCAGCCCGCCGGCCACATCACATCGAGATAGCCACAGTGGGGTTCCCAGGGAGTGTGTCCTATCGGCAGAGTCAGCAACGCGTCTGCAGAATTACAGCATTTGATCCACGAATACTCGAAAATGTCGTCCTCTTATCACATCAAGTTCAGAAGGCATTTTCAAAATCATAAAGAAGAGTATTAACCAGAATCATAGAGATAAAAGTCTTGTATTAAAAGGAAATAAGAATACAAAACATGGGCAGGATATTGTAGGAGCTTTGGAGTTAAACTGATTGGAATCTCAACCCAGACGAGTAACCTTTGGCAAGATTCTCACGCTTTTTAAGCCTCAGAACTTTTATCTTTAAAATCTTAAGCAAAATCGTAACACGTATTCCATAGGGTCACTGTGGGTCTTAGGCAGGAAAATGCCCAGGGCAATTCCTGGCATACAGTAAGTGCTTAATAAATAATGGCTATTAGAAAATAATTAAGATATCATTATTTCATATCTCTAAGCAACAACGTGTCTGAGTCTCAGTTTCAACCCTCTTTCAACTACGGTTGTCTCTAAGATCTGTGAAAATCTCAACCTAATTTTTTAAAGAGATCAATGCAGCCTTTGGGTGCATTTTCACGGTGTTGTACAGGTAAGTTCTGCACGCCACACAAGTAACTTCAGTAAAACTCCTCTCGTGAAAAAGTCCTGCTTCTAAAAGAGGCCGTTTATTGTGTCCTCACAGTGGTGGCCTCTTGGCTTAACATACAATGTATCTTTTAGGAATTAAGTCATGAAGTAGTACATGGTTTTTACATGTTAAGCTGTTTTGTTCCTACATGTCACTCCACCATGTATTCCTAGGACTGGAGAAAAGATATTCTTCCTGGTGAGAACAGTGATATGACCACAGAGATGTGTATCATTTACATCAGTGACATTTTCAATCCAAGTTTATTTCCTAAAGCAACACACACCCTCAAGTATAGATAACTCTATCTCATGCCAAAGTAATTGGGTAGTATAGGAAAAAATGCACTTACCTAATCAGAGGAATATACAAGAAGTTCAGGTTGAAATTGGAGTCTTCTTTCTTGCAGAAATTAAAACGCATGAGAAACAGTCACTTATTTTTATTTATTTGGTCGTCTATTATTTCTGGAGCAAAAAAGAATAAAGCCGATGCCTTTCTCTTTCCTGGACTATAAACATACTCCCGACTCTGATTCTCAAGGAGAAGAGCTCAGCCCTTCCGGAGGGGCCAAGAGACCAGGGTTCACGCTCCACGCGCTGAAGCCTCCGTAGGCGCCCTTCCGGCCTTGGCTGCGCTCTGCGCCTCTGGGGGCCGCTGCATCCGACACTCTGAATCACCCCCTTCCTCTTGTTGCTCTGACTGCAACGACCTGCAGATGATTTCACCTGCAGGGGAAGGCGGGGTGGGGGGTGCACTTTTAAGTGAGGCATCCTCTAGTTGGGTTCTGGGGGTGCTGGAGCAGTTGGGGTGCTTGTGTGAAAGGCCCGGCTGCTGTTCAGCGGCCGTGGGCGCACAGTAACGCGCTGCCGCTGGGAGGCGCCGTCATCCCTCCCTGGGACACGAGCTGCCGTCCTGTCCAAGCTACAGGGTGGGCACCAAACGGAGTTTATTCTTGTACTGTATTTATTAGTTATCGTGTTATTTCCCGTGGGAACACCTGCAAACCTACTTCTGCCCCACCCTGTATATCCTGAGAATGGAAATCTAAGGCAAGCCTGCAATGATCAACATTCAGATCTACTTTGGGTTAGGCAGCTCGAGTTTGCAAATCTCAAAATCAAGATTCGCCATCTTTCTCAACAGAAAATTAACGACCACAATAACGCTACCATTTCACAGCATTTCTGTGTTGTCTCGGGCAGGGGATATCATAGTCTCATCGACCTTTGAAGCCACGCCCAGCGTTGTCATTTAACAGACCCAAGATCCAGGCGATGCCGAGATACGAATGGCCTCTGGACCCAGAACCTTCCTGACCACCCGGGTTTCCTACTAGGTGACCCTTCAAGGTCTTCTGCGGTTCTACTGATATTTTAGGAGCCATTTTTAAAGTCTCTATCTGCTCTTGGTAGTAGAAATTTAATTACTAAGGCCCACACAGAAATTTTTAGAAATAAAAAACTGGACATAAACGTATGTTCCTGTGTGTACATAAATGATTCTTTTATAATAAAATGAAACTATGTCTCTAAACGACTGAAACCAAGGTTCTTCTTAACAACAATAAGCATTTAAAAATATATATACACCCACACACAATACCCAATGACCCAACTGAGGTCGAACGCCAGACTGTGCGTTGGTGTGGCAGCTGCAAGGAGCAAGAAGCCAACTATGGCCCATAAGATACGGAGAGGGGCTTCTTCGGAAACTTTCACTGAGAGGTTGTATATTGACGTGGAAGTGGGGATTGAGGAGTGGAGAGAAAACCTCAGGACCCGAGTTTTTGCACAGAAAATTATCGAGAAAAATGGCCGTTCTGTGGAGTCCCAGAAGACAAGCAAAATTTAAAATCCCTGGTCGGTGATTTGAGCTCAACAGCACAGAGCACTTCTTGTCCTCGGCGCCTCAGCAAAGTCTGCTCTACCCGGGGACGCCTCTGAGGCGTGGACTGTGGGTGGGCTGAGGGACAGCAGGGCTGCACGGTCTCGCCTGTTTGCACGGCAGTGGGCACACGCAGTGTCCCACACAAGCAGAGGTGACCCATAGGTACAAGACTTGCTGACATAATCGACAAGAATACCCCAGGGGTGGCCTAGACACCTGTGTGGCTTGGGGCGTCGATGGAGGAAAGGGGATTTGGACCTTTAGTCACACGGGCCAGCCCAGAGCAGTGGGTGGGCGCAGGCGGCCGTGTTGTTTCTCGCTCTGTCCATCTTTTTTTCACTTTTCTTGCATCGTGGTGATTTCATCTGAAATCAGAGCAGCCTCTTCTACTTCAGATACCACATCTACAGCCCAAGTGGGAAGAAGAAAGACTGAAAGTTACGGGCCACCCACGTCCTACTCTTTTTGGTCAAAGACTGGCATGCAGTCCTGGCTGGTGTGGCTCATTGGATGGAGCGCGGACCTGCAAACCAAAGGGTCGCTGGTATGATCCCCACGCAGGACACATGCCTGGGTTACAGGCCAGGTCTCCAGTAGGGGGCACTCAAGAAGCAACCGCACATTGATGTTTCTCTCCCTCTCTCCTTCCCTTCTCCTCTAAAATAAATAAATCAAATCTTAAAAAAAAAAAAGACTGGCATTCACAGACTCCCCACTCAGCTGACTTTGACTTCCCTGGTGTGGACTAGAGCTGGCCCCTGTGGCCACGCCTCCTGGGTAGGTGAGCACTTCACTGGGCACAGGGGTGCTCTGAAGGAAACTGGGATTCTGTCACTGAAGGAAGAGGGCGCCGTACTGACGCCACTCTAGAGGCTAAAGGGCGCTTGATGGCATTGGGCACCCCATTTCTCTTTTAAAAAACAATTCCTAAATTTGAAGAGACTAACAGTGCAGAGAAATGAGTTTGTCATCGCCGCCTCACAATTTTAACTGCTCCCTATTCGAGCCGTACAGTTAACTGATGCAAATGGGAGTTTGCTAGAACAGACTCATTAGGTGAATCTCAAATGCATCTCAGGCTGTGGGGTAGGGATAAAAAGAAGTGGCCGGCGCACAGGTACTGCACTCACTAGAACTGTCAGGTTTCAGGACAGGAAGCCCAAACGTCCACAAGCCAAAGGAAAGTGTTTTATCTGCCCTGACAATCTCAGCACCGGAGGGTCTGCGTCCGCCCAGCCGTGACTGGCAGGCTAAAGGGGCTGCAGCTGTGCCCCAGGCCTCCCAGCTTCTCCACCTCCTTCATCCTTCCGGAAATCACCAAATTCCGTGACATTATGCCCAAAGACACCTAGCATTTCTATTCGATTTTATCCAGAGGCGACATGTTTGCCTTTTAGGTTTTGTTAGTATGGAATCAAATGCAGCCTCAGAAAATGAAATCCTCCTTGCAGATGTCCTGTTTCCTCCTGACAGTTCATACGGTGGACCAGGTAGGGCGTTATGCCAGCAGCACCGAGCGAGCAATCGGGAAGATGGAAGGGCGTCCTCTGACCTGCTGCATGACCTTGGGGATGTAATGGCTTTTCTGGCCCTGAAGTTCTCATCTCTAAAGCCAGCATCTTGCACGAGGTGACCCCCAGGTGGCTTTCAGCTCATACACTCTCCCTCTAAGGCCCCCCTCCCCTGCATGCCCTTCAATATACTCCAAATGCCCACCCTGATCTACAGAGACCTCGTGGTACTGTTTCCTGTCATTCCAAGGTAAAGCGTCACGTAAGTCGTGCTGCCTTTGGGGCCAGGCCAGCCGCATTTGTGCCCTGCCAGAGAAGACGGCTGTCACAGGGGACAACATACTTACAACAACCAGATCGCTACCAGATGCATGCAAACTTATCCTCCTAACTTTCTCAGCAAGTAGCCGTGTTCACAATATTCAACTTCTACTTATATTCTGCAGTATAAATACATATAGCCTTACCTTTATACGTCCATACAGCTTGAATCTCTGACACAATAATTATCTATTGACTTGTCTTCTATATGAGAAAATTGTTCCTTTACGTTTCTACATCCCAAAATAGGTGTCTGGCCCAGAGCCTGCACTTCATGAATGTTTATTGAATATATGAAGCCATGATTGAAGGGTTACATGGACACACAAGTATTGTTTGGAATACAAAAGTGAGAGAGCTTTTACATGAGCCCAATAAAATTACTTTACTGCAAAGTTTGATTAGGTATATAATATATATGTAGTATGTTTGCATTATTCATATATTACTGAATATATGTTCATGTGCTCATATGTTTATATAATGTATTATATATTTACATATAATTCTACTTTAAAGCACTTCCAATGTTTACCATAAAGATTTTTATTTTGCTGGTCAAAAGTCAAATTAATAAACACTCTCAGTTTTTTACCAACAGCCTGAGAAGACCTGCAGAAAAATGTCAAATTGTCATGAAGCCACAGGAAATCTCTGTGTACAGCAAGACTTATATTGATTGCTTAATGAACGTTTAGTATTTTGATTTAAGTTTAGATTTTTTTCAGGAGAAATCTGTCAAATTATTTCAAGTTGACAGACAATACAGGCACTTCATGGCTTTGAAAGAAGGTAGGCAGGAGACGAGAGTCTTCACGAATGAAATTGAAAAGTTGAGTTTCTCCCTTCTAATAACTAGACTCTTATATGAGTTTCTCAATACCATCCTCATGAAGAAGGATTCAGGAAAGAACTGCAGCAATGACAGTGACCTAGGAGATCCCTGCTGCGACAAAGGAAAAACAGACCCTCCCTTATTTATCTCCAACACTGTGGGAAGACAGAGAAGGCATCTGAAGCTGTGGGACTTGGGAGATGAACGAAGCCCCAGATTTTCACCAGCCAGCTGGTGAAAAGTTAGCTAGGGTGTTTTCTAATAAAATTGCTAAGCGAAGGCCCTGGCTGGGTAGCGCAGTTTGTTAGAGCATCATGCTGATATGTCAAGGTTGCAGGTTCAATCCCCAGTCAGGGCACATACTAGAATGAACCAATGAATGCATAAATAAGTGGAATAAGAAACTGATCCCTCTCTCTCTCTCTCCCCTGCCCCCTGCTTCCTCTCTCTCTAAAATCAATCAATAAAAAAGTGAATGCTAAGAGTTGAAAATATAATCCTCAATAAATCCTATTTTGAATTCACGACAGCATTTACTCCCATCTAACCAAACATCGCCCACCACCTGTGTTAGTTACAGACTGGCAGCACGGTTGATGACTGGTCAGATTATTGAGTCTCATCCTAATACATTTGCGAATACCTTGATAATAATTCCACTCAAAAATAACTCCACAGAAGTGTGACGGATAAAGATTCTTTTCTCCCCCAGAGACAGAGGTAGAATAAGAATAAGCGACACCTGTGGTGGGGGGCACGGTCATTAATCTTTATTTAGTGGATGCTGATAGATGGGTCTGAGTCTCATGATGTTAATTGCATGGAGCATTTGATAGCAGGTTTTATTTTCAAAGGACGTCCTCTGCATTAATCTTTATGACAGCATCGGTGGCAGTGACTATCGTTTTATATGCTTAGGTTCGTGCACTCCGCACACAAGAAGAAGCTGTTCCATTCCCACCAGCGAGAGCGTAATAGGCCACCACCTGGTCTGGAGTAACACCTCACGTTTGCAGTGGAAAATCCCCAGCTTTTTAAATACATGCTCACCTGAACGTGACATGCTCCTGTTCTTGTCCTGTATTTACAGAAATGCACAGTTTCACATTAACTCCATGGGCTCGACATCTGAATGCACTAAACAAAAAGCAACCGTCCATATTAATAAAAAAGTGGAGTACGTTCTCTAGAATACAAATAGAAATATACAGTTAATGTATGCCGAAACCATGATTAGCGCATTAATCCCTCACTGCACCCCTGGACCTTGGTAAGAGCGTCGTCGTTACTGTGACCGTGTCTGCAATTGTCAGGTCCTTCCGTGCACCTGTGCGTGCAACCTGCCTCCCGTCAAAACCAACTCAGGCCGTGTCTCCCCTCCCCCGAGCGCCGCCTGAGCCAGGACAGCAGTCGGGGTAAAGCATTCGCCTCCTGCTTTCCACGGGCCCCTTTGCCCACGTTACAGACTTCTCTGATCCCGTCTACCTTCCCCCCAGAGCGGACTGGGTAGAATTCAATGGATTTATTGCAACACATATCATTTTTTTTTACGTTTCAAGTATGTTCCACACAAAGACTGCTCTTTTTCCTTGTTGCCCACCCTCCCGGGAGCTCGATTTGGGTTAAGCCGCAGGCCCGGCCTCCACCCGTGGCAGGTGGGCTCCATTAGGAAGACGGGGTCTCCGCAGCGCTGTAACGAAGGAATTGACCACGGGAACCGTGGCTTGCGCAGCTGTGGGAGGAGGTGGGCAGTGCAAGCCTGGGAGGCACAGCTGTAGCAGGGGGAGTCCTTCGTAGGACCGACAACAGAAGCTCGGTGGCTGCACAGAAGCCACAGCCCTTGGGACGTTGGAGCCGCCACACGTGGTCGTGGCGATGGAGGACAGAGAGCTTGTGGAGGTGTCCAGGAACCTGCTGCCTCTGCCCACCGTGACCTTGAGAAGAACGACTTCCAAATCCATGGTCCTCACGAATCCTGCATGAATTCCTATCACTGACACGCTGCAGCCAGAGCTGGAGAGGAAAGGAATGCCTGTGAAGTTGAAGGCCAGGCCTTACAGTTTATTAGTTACATGCTCTTGGGACTGTTATTTAACTCCTTCGGGCCTCATTGCCTCATCTGCAAAGCAAAGCTAATGGTAACACCTCATAAGATTGTGGTGATGGCTAATAAGGTAAAAACCTGTAAAATACGGTGCTTAGCATGCTGTCCCCTACACACGGCACACTCAACAGTGGCTGCTTCTTTTTAATACTTCAGTGCAGAGTGGTGGTTTTGCAGGTTCTCTCTCTTTTGAAATAAAGCCTGTTCTTCTTTGGGGAGTCTGCAGAAGTGGCCAAACTTTCTAAATTTACTAATAAAGCAGAATATATACCTGTGAGTGTTCCAGGAAAGATCCATATTTTAGCAATGTCAAGAATATTTTTTTGTATGAAACGAGTTTATCGTGTCAAGCTCTAGTTCATATGATTAAGACAGAAAAATGGATCTTTCCCCACTATTGAGTCAGAAACTGCAAGAAACCACCATTTAAACAGACCACCGAGTAGGTCAGAATTCCTCAGTCCGCCTCTCAGCAGCCTGCTCCTTTGAGATAGAAATTTGACAGTGGTTGACATGAGAAAGATTAAAATTCTTATCACTGGGGGTGATGAGATTTAAAGGCATTCCCTGTGACAGACTGAAGTTTTAAAATTTTAACCTTTCAAGTCCCATGGCTGATTAGTTAGAATTCAAGTTTTCAACCCTCCTAGGACGTGCTCCAGAATCGCTGACGGAGGAGGGCAGGGTCTCGGGGCCCTGGGGAGGCACCGGCCCGAAGGGAGCACGCACTCACTATGAACTTACGGGTTGTGACCACATCCATCCGAGTATCTCCTCCTATAGAACTTATACTCCAGGAACAACTTGGGCAAATATGTTTCTACATTGTGAAATTTAACTTGGCAGAGTTTCAGAAGCACAGCGAAGAATTTCCGGGTAGAATTTACAAATGCCCTTAAGGAAGTCATTCTTCCTGACCCCTCGTTACCAATGGTGTGTTTGCACTGTGTGGTTTGTGAAATGAACTTGGCACATGACTGAGGAAAACGATTTGTCCATGATGCATTAGAGCATGGAAGCACCTTCCAGGGTGTTGTCCTTTGATCAAATGCAGTAGGGTAGAGAGAAGGGGCTACAATACATCTTTTTACAGACAAGGAAACCTAACACTTTGAGGTGATGATGGGTCAGTGCCAACTCTTTGGTGACGCACGCTGCCCTGGGGGCCAAGGGGCCGTAGTGCGCATGCTGAGGGTTGCTAGCTAACTCTGGGGTTAGTCCGCTTGGGTTCAGAGCTGGACCTCCTCCGTATGGTGCAATCTCAGAACTAAGTTACTGAAACTCTCTTCAGTTTTCTCCCGTGTACAGTGGGATTATAACGATAACCACCACCATCACAACAAGTCCTGCTGTCATTATTCCTCAGAGAGTTGCCAAAATGTCTGAGAGAATATTTACATGTAAACACCCACACGGGGCTGAGCGTAGAGTCCTTCATATGTTGTCTAGTTAGTCGACTGTACTCTTAAAATGATAAAATATGGCGGAAAGAAAAGAGAGACAGATATATCTAGATATCTAACCATTCATCAGTTATTCTTTTATTTTGATTTAGCATTTTTTTATTTTAATTGTTGTTATTCTTTTCAAAGATCTTTTTTCTGTAATGTTTTCTTTTCTTTCCTTGTTCCAATCTAATCGAATTTAACCAAGCACACTGCTGTCCAAGAATTCCACTGAAAGTCCAGTTTTTAGGACATCTTTTGCTAAGACACATGCAAATATCCTCCTTTGAACGCAGTGTGAACCCCTTTGGATGGCACGGCAGGGGCTCGTGAAGGGTATCATCAGCCGGTTCTTCCAACCACATTCACTGTTACTTCTCTCGTCTGCTCCTGGGCTCCAGCCAGCTCCAGCGCACGGCCCTCCCGCTCCAGCCTCCCCGGGTGGAAACCTCCCACTGTTCGGCGATGGTATCCAGCCTTCGGGACCTGCTCGGGAAGGACAGCTATACCGCTAAACCTCTCTTGGTCCCCTCGAGAATATGCATTTAAGCCCACATTTATGCTACTAACTTCTATGTTAGAAAACATGGTCTGTACGATATTCTCCTGACAGTTGACTATATTTTATCTTCTATACAAAATTAGAAGAAATTAATGAGCTTTTCGAGATGCAAAACTTAGCTGATGACTTTGGGCTTCATCCGCCTTACCTAGCTCTTCTGAGCCGTTCCTCTACGGGGCTCCACAATCCTGGCCCCCTCTGGGCTGCTCCCATTTGCTCTCACGCCCAAAGCACTTAGAAAGAAGCCTCGTACACAGACTGTGCAGGCTCAGAAGGGTTGGCGGTGTTAATATTAAACTTACCTCATGAGAAAGTGAATGAAGAGTACACATTTTATCATGCAATAACATAAGGTGGTTTCTTTTAAGTAATGCACATATGACATCTTCTGGTCAGTTTTACATCTGTGTCTATATCTGTGACTATTAAGAGGAGGACAAAACAAATAACTTTCCAAAGAGTGAGCCAACGTAAAATGTGCCTCAGAGTTGGGACAGAGAGTAGGAGTCAAAACCAAGCCAGCGCATTTGACTGCGATTATCATTCATGGCTAGGAAGATGTGGCTTAGCTCTGTGATCATACCGGAGCAGCAGTGAGAACATTCTGGAGACCTCCCTTGGTTGCTGACAGGAGTCTGAAGCAGGCTGGGTCTATTATTCACACCTCTGAGGGATTAAAGACAAACTCAGGGGTTACTTGCCTCTTCAGCAGCACACAAGATAGCACAGAACCAAAGCCCACGATAAAACATCAGACGTGAGGAGCGTCTGACATCAGTCACCTGTGTTTACGTTCATTACCCTGCTTGATTCATTTGAATAATATTATTCAGTGACGGAAATCCATAATGCAACTTCAGTTCATTAATAGCATTAATCAGGGTAATTCTATATTAACAAAGAGCCTCGGATTTACTGAAAAACAACTTTAATAAGGCACACATCTCTGGCTATTTTAACAATATATTTTAACAATATATTTCTCAGAGGGGCATGAGAAATGGCAATTAAATGGATGAGAGATTAATAATTAATTTAAGTCTTCTTTCATTTTTTTGACTGTTTAACAATTTCTTGGGGGGGACTTCTGTGTCATGAAACAGCCAGAACTGGACACAGGGAGGGAGTGTCAGGAAACGGTGTCAGCTCACGGCTGGCTTCAGCCAGGTTGCATCAACCTGGCACCTACTGCTCAAATCAAATACATTTAGGACTCAGGTAATTTTAAAGATTTTGTTTATTAAACTTACCCCCTCAGAGTTGGATTGTGACAGAATTTTCATCACTGAAATATACCAACTTCCTAATAAGATAAAATGCTCTTGTTTATTTTATCACCAGAACATCAATAAATTGTTTGTTATTACTTTAAGAAAGATAACAGAGATCAGTATCACATTGTGCAATTTATTATAATACTCTCAGGTTGAGAAAAATCCATTCATGGATTTTTTTTTTTAAAAGCTGTTCAATGTGAGGAAAACCCAAATTCCTAAGGGAAAAAAATGTAGGAAAATTTGACGCAATAGCTTAAGTGAATATTCAGATAATCTCAAAGATCTAATTGTATTAAACAGCAAGAAAGACAGTTTGCAGAGTCACACTTCCTGACATAACTTTAGTAGAAAAAAGAATAATGTGAAGCAGAAAAGCTATGGGGATTGTTCTTTAAAAGTCCAAGGCCACTGACCTGCAATTAGGTTCATAGCCACGTTTTGATAATTCAATCAAAGGGAAGTTAATTAAGGCAAATCAAACACTACATGTCTATTTTGCAATGTGATGCATAAAACAGCATGTGTATAAAATCAGGTACAGAAAAATCGTATTTCCAAGTCAGCACACCCATCTGAATTAGCAAGTAGAAAGTACCTGGACAGAAGCAGAAAGCTCACTGGTACTTCACATAGTGCTATACCTCCCAGATTCTGGAAGTACTTCAGACGTAGAGAGATAAAGTGAAAGCGGCTATTTTCAAATGAACTAACACGGGGTGTGATTACATTATTGAAAACATGGAATTAATAACACACTTGCATAAGTGCTACTGGAAAACACTTTATCAAAAATATGATTATTTCTTAAAATAATATGATTTGAAACAGATGGAAACATCTCAAAAGGCTTGAAAGATCTCCTCCCTTACCTACCTGTGTCTGCCCAACCAAATGTAAATGAGAGTGATATTCAGGTGGTATGGTCTCAGAGGGTCGGTAAGCAGGAATCTTTAATATATAGATCGATTTCAATACTGGCTTTCAAAAAGCCGCCTATCAGAACCATTCCCCATTGTCCCCCCTCCCAAGATCCAGCGTCCAGAGCCATGCCAGGGACAGCAGACCACCTCCAGGACCCTGTCTCAGCACTACCCTACTGTCTTTTCTGATTAGTCGATGCTCAATGGTAAAGAGTTTTGAGTCTTATCCCTAAAGGGGCCTGTTCATTGTTTGAAATAACTTTGTACCCCCAAGGAGTTGTGTATTCAATGCATGCAAGCAACCCATCTTTATCATTCCAGGCAGTGTAGCTGGGTGTTCATCTGTCTGTGGCAGGTCTCCGATGGTGGCTTTCTGGTGGAAACATCTTTCCAGCATCGAACCAGCAAAGCAGAAGAAGCTGGTGCATTTGGGAAGACCCGGAGGGCCTGGGGCTGGCTCCTGGACAGGTGACTGTGAGGGTGAAGCTTCGCCTAATCCGCTTTCCTGCCTTTTCACTGTTGTCAAGGGTCTTGGCATGTCTATCATACTTTCCTGGTATTTTTCGTTCCCAGTGTAAAGGGCCCTATGAAAATTTCTAAATAAATCAATACAAAATATGGCTAATCACTTCAAAAAATAATCTCTGCAGGCATATACTTTGAATTAAAGGGCATACAAGTAATCATGATAATAAATAAATCACTCAAGTCAATTAAAAAGTCTAAATTTTAACATAAGCAACAAGTATAAAAATATGTAGCAAAATAAAAAAATCTTTATTGTTACATTTAATTTTTTTTTCTATTTACCAGCTTATCAAATCAGTGACTATTTCCGGAGATTGACACTTTTTTGATATGGACTATTCAGAACTGTTATGATAATTTTTAAATTTCTCTGTCACTAAAGTTTTCTTTTCTTTTCCGTCTCTTTGCTTTTGTGACATAGATAAAATTGAATTCCTAACAGGCATATGCAAATGACTCATCTGGCGGGGTGTAGTCTGCTGGAGGTACCAGGTTTGACCTGTGACAGAACCATTTGCTTTGTTGTTTGCAGGACAGAATTCTGTAGAATTCAGGGGTTTTGGAAATGTTTGTACGCAGATTTAGAGTAATTCCGGTTTTTAGAGCTTACTTTCTAAGGATGCATATTCAATATTTCAAAAGCACCCAATCACTAGTTCAAACCTGATAGAGTACGCATATAACTCAACAGCAATTGCGTATATGATATGATTTTATTTTATTTATATTTAAACACATCCCATCATATGTCTGCCTTAGTATAAAAACAACTCAGAATGGTATAATTTGGGTCATAAAATGGCCTGAAGTTTTTTAAAGCATTTAAAAAAGACTTTCCTATTCTAAAAGGAGCACGCGCCTGTAAAATGCCGGAGGCCCGAGCCTCCCGGGTAACGGGCACCCTGCAGCCTACGACACGGGAAGAGTTGATAGAAAGTGGGTACGTCCATTTTTCACCACTCTAATAAAAGAAAACATTTCTCTTAACTCCAGGTAGGAAATTATTATACATTTTTATATATCTTCTTTATATAAAAAAGTGACAAGTAGCAAGCAGATGGCACAAAGAAATGGAAGAGACAGCAGTATTGGAGAATGCATGCTTGTTACAATGTGCCCGAGAGAGAAAGGGCGTCTTTCCAACCGAATATCCAGAGCTGACATGCAGGGTGTTTTCTGTAACTGTCGATTCCGTCGTATTGCTAAGTGCTTATTCAAAACACATCGTTACTGAAGGGTGCAAATGGTAAAATGCCCAGTTTCAAGAACGATTTCTGAAACTGGGTATTTTCCTTTGATATTTTTTAAAAAAAGGAATTTGGGGGTACAGAAAAAAGACCAAAAAATGAGATTTTTCTTATTGCCATCTAGTAATTGTACTCGTGACTTTTGGCTGCATCGAATCGTAATACCACAGACGTTCTGGTCAGTCCACAAAGCCTCTGGCTGGCGTGGCCACGGTGCCCGTTTCCACCTTTCCTGGCAGTGTGTCCACAATCCCGCAGGAACGCACTGTGCCCCAGCAGTCTATACAATGGAAACAACACACATGTAACACAGAGTCCATCCCCAGTCGTGTTTGTTCACATGTCACACAAGGCACAGTCATAGAACAGAGACGCGGAGCAACATGGGAATGAAGCGGAAGGGAGAGGAAAGAGAGAGCCGGGAAAGTCTGAGTCGGGAACTAATTTCTTCTTCAAGTTTCCAGTGAATCTCAAAATGTATTTAAATACTAAGGAGCACTTGGTGGCCAGCAACCAAATTACGAAATGGACACATCACTGTGCAGCGGGGGTGTCTTGCTGAAGAAATAACAAATGTCTGTAATTCTTAAGTTTGGATAAAGGCAGTGGAATGGATTTAGAAATACGTCCACTTTTCACAATTCACTATAGAACTTTCTTTGCACAGTCCCCATGTTTGTACAAATAGTTCTTCTCTGAAAATAAAACACAGTTAAAACAATTTTCTCCCAGTGAAAATGCACACAAATACACCAACTTATCAAGGCAATCTAGAGCATGGAAAGGTATTCATCTAACTCGAAAATAGCTGACAGGTCTGAAGAGTTCTTAAGAGACTAGCTGTCAATTCCATTGGAGACAAATTGGTCTAATGTGGACGTAGACCAGGAAGTGCCCAAAGCAAAGCCCCGTGATCCTCAACGGCCAATCAGACGCACACAGAGACAGCTGAAACCGACAACACGTTTTACATCATCAAGCATTCAATATAGCATGCTGCATTGAATTCTGATGAAATAAGCTATAAATTCATGCAAAAACACAAGTGCACAAATTGGGTAAGTACCACGAAGTTCTTAGTGTACAAGTTTGGAGTAAAACATAGCCAAATTAAATGAATAAAATTGTTATCAATTTTATAGATTGATTTTTGTGATATCGAGACAATACTCAATTATTTAATTATGAAAACCAGGGGTTTCTTCCAGTATTTCTCAGATGAGGTCATTAATTTTTGCATCATAACCTCAGAGCATGTAGATGGATCTTAATCGAACACCCTTTCAACAGCATTGCGGCACAATGCTTGATGGTGAGCATACTAACATTTGTTTTAAAGATACATGTACTAAGAACCATCCTTCCACCAGCAGTGGACCCATTCTGTTTCTATGAAAGAAATAATGAACGAGTAGCCCATCCCCTAAGACACTACGAAACAGCTGCGACAAAACACACACGACCACAGAGTACACGAAGTGGGAGGAGGGGCCAAGGGCATCCGCTTACCTTGCGCCTTCCTTCTAGACCCTAGTTGTGTTGTATTCAGATTCATGTTTGCTTAGAGACCCAATCAGGCAGAACCTGGAACGTGATGTCTATTTCATTCAACAAAGTACTGTTTGCACAGAAAATACATATGCACACCAGTATTTACTTAAGGGCATTCCCCGAATTTTATAAAACTATGGAAGTAGGTCTTGGCCGTCAGCATGCAAAAATACTAAACCCACTAAAGTAGTTAAGGTTTTGAAAACCTATGGTGGATTGAGGAAGTCCGTACGTGTGTCAGTCAAACCAAACACTAGGAAACATGCAAAACCAACCACATGTAGATGGGATTTGGGGATTTAAAATAATTTTTTCCCTAAATTTAGATTTTCTTTCCCCCAAAGCTTTATTAATTTTAGGGCTAATGATACCACACAGATCATACAGTCTATAGTAAAAGGAAAATGAAAAGTTTCTACTAATCTTAGCTACATTTAAATATATTGGAGTATTTTAGCATACCATGCTATCCCATACAATTTGTAATATAAGTATTATGTAGTGTTTGGGAAAAAGTATTTTCCTTTTCATACCCAAAATATAATACATTGTATTGCAAAATATGCTATTTCTACATTAAAAGTATTCAACAAGATGGATTCACCATCTTGGTAAGGCAATTATTTCCAAATATAATTTCATATACTAAAAAATATAAATGTCAATCGGGGCAACATGAGTGACCACGCAGAAGCAAATTAGCAATGTGAGTGTGCAGTACACATCACCACCAATGACCGTAGAAATGAGTGTCATATATGTGTAGACATAAATAACGTGTCTTTGGTCTGCATGTTCTCACACATATATTCATGAACAGATGTGGGGCTTGGGGGCATACGCCTGTCAGTGAAAAGCAAAAGAAAAACAAAAACGGGAAGAAGTAGAGACACTGGTTTAAATCATCAATCAAAGCAGAAACAGAGAAATGAAGACCAGCAGCCCACTCAACACCCCGGCAGCATTTCGGTCCTCGGGTGCTAGCTGTCACCGAGAACCTACGATACTGACCGCTGGACGGCACTCTCGTGGCGGGCCAGCCGGTGGCTGGTGGTGGGCACCTCCTCGATCTCGTCGATGTCACAGGTGTCGGCGGTGTCCGCGGCGTAGCTGTGTTTCAGGACCAGGACGTTCCTGCGGCTGGCGGGCGGGGCCAGGGGCTTGGCGGGCGGGGCGGGCAGCTCGGCCAGGACGGACGCGTCCCTTGTGCTGAGGTTGCTGCGGCTGCCTTTGGCGCTGGACAGCTGGGATCCACAGTGGTGGTCGTGGACGCACTTGGAAGAGGACCTCCGCAGTTTGTGGTAGTTGTCGAAGTCGTCGGCCACGTCGGCAAAGTCTGCCGTGGCCCCTGTCCCTCTGAGAGTGCACAGCTCGTAATGAGGGGACTCAAACACCTCCTGGAAAACTGTCTGGTCAAAGTCTGACTTCCTGTGCACATACTTTTTACGAGGCTGTTTGATCTGCACAATGACAGAAATGATAATGAGGATGATGACAATGCAGGAAGTCACGCCAATGACAGTCCCACTGGTGTTGGTCAGCTGGTCCAGCAGGCTGGCTTTCCTCTTCTCTAGGGGTTGGGGGAGGGAGGACACAGAAAACAAGACACACCCACCACGCATTAATAAGGGAGTCAGAGCGGGCACGAGAGCTTGACGGTGAAGTAGGCTGAGTGTGGGAGTTTTAAAAATCAGCCGGATTTAAAGGGCCCTGGCCGGGTGGCTCCGCTGGTTGGAGCATGGTCCCCATACACAAAGGTTGAGGGTTCAATCCTCCATCAGGGCACAGACAAGAATCAACCAATGGATGCACAAATCAGTGGAACAGCAAATCGATGTTTCCCTCTCACCCCCTCTTCCTCTCTCTCTCTCCCTAAAATCAAGAAATAATAATGAAAAAAGGACTTAAAGGAACATAAACTTTCACAAGGACCCTGTGTCCCAGCCTCAGATGCAGCCCTCCCAGTGCCCAACCTCCCTGCTTTAAATGTATGTTTGGAGAAGGTCTTGTGAGACATTCTGGGTGACATTTGAGAATGATTTCTTAATTTTAGAGACAGCATTTTTTTTTCTCAAAGGTTGAGAAAACCTCCACACTCAACCATTGGGCCCGTGGCTGCATCCATAGTTTTGTGAGTTTATTTCTGATATGGATAACTGAAGTCAAAGTATTAACAATAATCTGACCCCAAAAGGTAACTGAACTCCAAGACAGACACTTCTGGAATAGTGGCATGAAGGTGTCTGTGGGCCATTTCCTCAAAGAAACAACCCTAACTGGTAAAAATTATGTTTAAAACCCCCAACAGTGTGGAGCCTGAGCAATTGCCCTAACAGCAAACAGCACACGGAGGCAGGTGTCTTCAGCGAAAGCCTGGGGCTCCGAGCTCCTGCAGCCCCCAGGACACCCTGAACAAAGCTCTCCTGCTCAGGGAGGCTTGGAACAACAGCAAAGGGCCTCTCTCCCTCCAGCTCCCAGACCGGAGTGACAGCACCTGCCCTGGACAGCCAGCTGCCAGCACGGCCAGCACGGCCAGCACGGCCAGCACGGCCAGCACGGCCAGCACGGCCAGCATGGCCCCCCCACCCGTGTGAGCATGCTCCGCCCGAGCAGGGCCACCTGGAGCATGGAGGCTCCACTCCAGGTGCAGAGGGTGGAGAAGGTGGGGACCCAGTTCACTCACTGCCGGCAGGTGGAGGCAGAGGCGGGGGGCTGGGGACCATCTGGGGAGGCCAGCTGAGAAGCCCAGGTGTTACCACCCCTGCCCAGGGCCTGTTCCTAAGCAGGACAGGTGGTCACTGGCCCTGCCCCGGTGCGGGACCAGAGTGGGCGGTGCTGGAGCCGATGGAAAATCTCAAGGCAAGGGAAATGGCCCAAGTCTTCACACAATAGTTGGGCAGCCATGCACTCCAAAGTGGCTCCTTGGGCAGGAAACTGGCCATCGCCACCTCCCACCTTCCAGAAGTACACGTGGGTTCTGCCTTTCTCACTGACCGCCCGAACCCGGCTGCTGTGGGCTGGGTCTGGCTCCTGCCCATTTCAGTAGATGAGACTGGACTTGGAGCACAGAAGTGTGACCTGCCTGTCCTTTCCCTTTGCAAACTGGGTCCTGCTGAATCTGAAAAAAAGGGAACCTGCAAGGGCTCCTGAGGGTCCCCTGGGCCTTAATGCATGAGAACGTTCTGGCCATGGCACCCGAAACGGCAGAGAACACGGCTTCCCGACTGACTATGCAGCACCCACAGCTCCTAAAAGGCATTCTGCTCTCTGATTCTGAGACTGTCTGAGACACATAACATCGGCGGGAGTGTCCTGGCCACCTCCGGGCAGGGGGGCCGTGCCCAGGACAGGGACTCGTCTTTACCTTTGCAGTGGTTCTCGTCCCAAGGATACACACAGTTCTGGAGGCCGTTGCAGACCAGGGAGCTGTTGATGCACATGTTGCTGTGGCAGAAGAAGGCGCTGCCTTCGCAGGGGGCTGGAAGCAAGGAGAGGAGACACGGCCTTGTAACCGGCGCTCGGCGCGGATCACTCCGCCTGCACCCCCGCGAGCAAAGGGTCGCCGTGGCCACTGGCCGGCAGCTGGAGACCCAGGGCCTGACCTTCCATGCTCAGAAGTGTAGCCGGGGTGGGAATTACGTCTCGTGTGCCGAGCAGAGCTGGCGTTCCCCTAGAGCTGCTCAGCTGATAAAACGGGCGCGGGAATGTCCATGGTGAAAGTGGAGTCCATTGGCACACGGTGCTTTTTTCTTTTTTTTTTAACTCGGTGCACTCCCTTAGCAAAACCGAAGTGCCCACCTCGTACATTACGCTTCATGTTCTATCTGTACGGACTTAGCTGTACTGAGCCAAAGGACATAACTGAAATATTGAAATAACTTTGAAAAGTGTATGTTTCAAAATACTAACGCAAAAGTTAGGTCTTAGACCAAACCCTGTAATACTATTTAAGCCTTTGAAAAAAAAAAAAAACCAAAGGGGCTTATGCAAATTCAGAACAGGGGAAAACTCGTCCTGATCAGCCTAAGAAAAAGGTGGATTATCCTAATCAACTCTCAGCATATACAGACAGAGGCAGAGGCAGAGATGGAGACATATGTGACATTAGTCTACATGGCACGGATTTCACACATGCAGTAACTTTGGTCCACGATTCCCAGGTCAGAGCATGCACCTCCAAGATGCACCTAAACACGAGAAATCTGGCTGCATAAATATAACGAACAGTGGAGGGCTCAGTATAGGAAAGAAAATGTTAGACCTGACACCGATCCTAGGAGAAATGCATTCGTTTCATTGCCAGAGCCCCAGGATTCTTAGAAGAACCCGTTTCCAGGGCAGAACCGCATTCGGGATTCCAGTGCAGAGGCAGCACTTTGAAGCTAACTTTGGTTTTGACCTTTGTGATCGCCCCGCATGTCTGGTACAATGTAATCTTAGGGTTTATCATTTTCAATAGTGTTTCTGTGACCCTTGTAAGACTAGGCATTCTAGACATACTGGATACAACACATATTCGATGCAACACATAACTTAGAGGGTGGATCAATCAGCAAAGCTTTATTAATGACCAGTGTTATCCGAACACTTCAGTCACGGTATAGTGAATTTTTCACCTTCACACTACACATTGCAGATATTTTAGAAAGTTACCATTTTTAAATGTACACTGACTTTTGAACTGCACGGGCCCAAATATACATGCACTTTTTTCAATAAATACTGTAAATGTATTTTCCTTATGATTTTCTAACATTTTCTTTTCTCTAGCTTACTTTGTTAGAGGAATAGAGTAATTAATACCTACAGCACAAAAAGGTGTGTTCATCACTGTTCATGATTCCTGTAAGGCTCCTGGCCAAGGGCAATTAAGCCTGGGGGAGTCAAACCTGGGGGGAGGGTGGGGGGCACACACCCCGTGTTCTATTTAGTACATAAATCAAAATTATCGGGAAAATACCTTGCATAATGCAAATTAGTATATTTTAACACTCTTGGAGGAGTTCTTAAAAGGGAAATAAAACCCGAGCACTCGAGTCTGGAAAATCAAACAGCAAAGCCAAGATCTGGCCAGCAAAGTGAATCCAGGCCCTCTCCCCTGCCCCTTCCCAGAAGAACGAAGTTTCTCCTTCCTCTCTACCTGGTTGGACTTCAGGTCCCTGGTTAAAGAGTAAAAAGATGTAACAGTCATTTTGAAAAAGAAAAAAGGATTAAAGAGTAGAAAATGTTCAACAGTCGTCTGGAAAAGTTTACTGCTTAACATTTTATTGGGCAAGTGGGTCATTAGCCTTTTAGGATGTAAAATTTAATGACCCAGGATATCACTGCCCACAGATCTGCTTGTTCCTAAGGAACTGCATTTGAATTTCTGTAGTCGCCATACTGACTATTGCAGAACTGGTGTGGTCTGTTTAGTGCGGAATGAGTGTTGTCAAAATGTGCACACGTTTTCTGCATCAGACCGAGTGGAGTGGCTGCAAAATGCTCAGTAAAAATATGCGCAAGACACATTACCTAATAAGTTGTGGTTGCTTTGAGAGTACAGTTATCCGCCAAGTAAAGAACACCTTTAAAAGAGCATAAATATTTACTGACCTTCCAGAATGAGTTGGAAACATTATTATAATTACTACTGAACAGAATGGGTTGGTTTATAAGCATCAGTACATAAAAATGACTTTCCGTTCTGCAATTGAGCGAAATACAATCGTGTGTTGGTAAGAGTGCTGAGATTTGAATTCCAAATTCTCCAAACGTGACTTCGTTCCAGACTCTGCTGTTCTGTAGTTGTGACAATGTCTCACAAGCGGCCAGTGTCCCGTGTCGGTTACTAAGTGGTGGTGGTCAGATGGGAAGGTGGCGGGTGAGCTGGGACCGTCAATAAGTGACATCCTGACCCACCTCCTTACCCGCAGGGACCACGCAGGTGTGCTGGTCCACTGGGGTCATCCCAGGCACCATTCCGCCGTTTCTTCCCTACCTTTGCTAATATGTTTCGAATTGCTGTGCAAACAACAGTAAAACGAACAAACGGGCAAACCTTGCCCAGGCTAAGATGCAAACGTGCAACGATTTACGCTCCATGAACAAAAGCCAGTTTCGTTTCACAGACACCAGAAAGAAAATCTATTGGAATCTGAATGTTCTTGCTTCTGCCTGAACATTTATCTCCTATGAATCCAGATAGGCAATGGATTATGAAAGAGTCTCATTTCTATGTTGTGCTAAAACAAAACAAAAAAACAACAACAAAAAATAAGACATCCTGGCTCCCCAAGCAAGCTGTGTTCTCATTGGTCCGTCCAGGATGTCGGGTGCCCATGCCCCTCAGCCAGCACACTCCTGGAGGCTCCGTGCTCCCCCGCGTCCCTGTCCTCCATCTATCCCGGAATACACCTTCCACACTCGGCTACCCAGTCATGTTAGAACTCTATCACCAACACGGCTTTGACCTATTCCAATCCAACAGAAAATCATCTTTCCCTTCAATCCTCTGATTTTTCAAAGCGTTCAACACTTAATATACGCTTACCCTCTTTCTCACAAGTTCTCTGAGGCCAGAGGCACGATGTTTTAAAATGTGCATTTTTAAAAACTGTTGCATGCCTTCACGTTTTCAGACTTGTGACTGTTCACCCATCGTTTGCACTGATAAATGATATGGAGAAGACTTAAACTCTGCCCCCCTGCACACCTGAGTATCCCCAAGCACTGAACACACTGGGTGGCGTGATCCGGATGGAGAAGGGAGCTTCAGGGCCGTGGCTTCCAAACGCAGCGCCAACCGACATCTTCTCGGAAACCACTCTGCAGCCTCGTGTCTCCGCTCTCTCGCTGCTGCCGGAAAGCACGTGTTCTACCATTGTGCCCAGGATGAATTCGACTTAGAAATTCAGGACGCAGAGGCCAAAAGCTATTGCCTCTTTAGAACCAGCCCCCTTACTTCCTAAGGTTACGTGGGAGAAACTCGAAGTTAAGGTTTACCTACAATAAAATGGCAGCCAGGTTTACTACTAATGTAAAGGGAGCAATACTCAAAATTCAGAGTAACACACACAGGCAGTTTCCATGATCATTGCTTTCTCCCACTCTTACCACGAGGGGGCAGCATGCACCATGTTTTGGGGAAATAGTGTTTCACTCCAGCAGGATGATTAAATGATAAATGCATATAAACAATGTTCATATCTGTATATTCCTGATTCTTAAGAACTAAGAACTTTAGCAGGAGATAACCAAAAGAAGTTTGAGCATATCTGAATTAGGTAAGGGAGCACAAGAGAAAGAAAGGCAGCCGCAACGCTTGACACAAAGGTTTATTTAAAACTTCAATAAAGAATCACACAACCTATATGCTGTAATGTTAGAGGTTTAATCATGATGTATCCTCACTTTTCAGCATTATGTCACGTGGTTATCAGTGTTCCAATTGTATAAGTACAAAAAAAGGCTCTTGATTTATAATTGTCATTTTAATGCTAAAGGCCCTAATGCTTATTCTGTTAGTCACTTTTCCTCTCTCCATTTCATTTTAAATCCAGCAATCTATTAAATTTTATTCAGAAAATATTAAGACAAAATGAAAATAAAATGGCAGGTTTATCTCTGAGATATTGATTGTTGAAATTCCTGTGCTCTGTGGCTAATAAAACTGTCACTGGTAGATTAGCTCAAAGCCAAAGAACAGAGTCTTCACCAGGAAAATCTGGAACTAGGAGTGACGCCTGAGCCTGTTTTCCTTTAAAAATCATTACGTCGGCTAAACGCCAGCTGAGGGCTTTGCCTGCAGCCCCCCAGCCCATCCCGAATCTCCTCTCCACGCACCTTCTCTTTGCCTCTTGCTCTGCTCAGAACCTTCCCTTTTAACTTCTTCAGTTCAGATATGTGAACAGTTCACCCTGGTCTGTGCTGGCCTGTGTGTACACAGCCTTTCACACAATCCACACTCACGTATGAGTGTGTGAATGCACACACACGAGTGTGTGAGACTCACACACACTCACAAATGTGTGTGTAATGAACACAAGGCCCACACATTCATATACATGCACACATGTATGCATGTGTAAATGCACACACAAGTCTCACACTCACGTGTGTGTGCATTTGCAAACGCACATAGGATCACACTTGTGCACACGTGTGTGTAAACACACAGACTCACACTTATATACATACTCACATGCATTAGTGCGTGTGTAAGTGCAAATGGGCTCACACCCGTATACACACATGTATGAATGTCTACATGTACACAGACTCACACTCACATATATAGTCACACATGCATGTGTGAATGCATGCACAGGTTCACACACACATATGTTTAATCTCCTATATCTGCTCATTTTTATTCCTCATTCCCAATCTTAAACTGGAACGGAAGTGGTCAGGGGAGCGTGGGGAGGGCAGCCCTGGGGAACGTTCCCAAGTCTTGCTTCATTTCTTACTTCGACTCCCACCAGCTCTGAAGACTTTGATTTATTAAAACTTTCTGATACTCCAGGCACTCTAGCACCCATCGCTCTCTTTGCCTAAGAGACTAGACAAGAGCAAAGCTTAAAACCACTGTAAGCGTGCACAGCTTGCTGCTAAGCATCCTTTCTAGCAGCGGTACTCTAGTTACCAAAATAGGAAAGTGTGGAAAACTCATGTTTAGCCATCGGAAAGAACCCCAAAATACATGTTTTGCTTTGTTCTTCCCAAAAATAAATGGAAAAATTTCCCCTGCCCTCTACTCTAAACTCAAAATGGCCTCTGGGCTACGTAATAAGAAAAAATGACATTTTCTTTGAAAAATGACGACCGGATCTGAGGCCAGAAATAGATCTGTGCATCCCTTTATCATCTCCGTGTGTTTTTGAAAAAATCAATACCTGCCTCTAAAACTCTGCGTTCCAATGTGACTTGCTTATCAGCCAAAATACCCGGTATTATTATCGAAGAAGATATATTTCCATCTCTCTTTTTAATATAAGAAATCACTATTCACAAATTTCAACTTAATACTACTCACATTAGATACCCCCCCCCCCATATTTCTGCTAAAATTGTGTATTCATACTGTGGCCAGAAAAAATCGTATTAAGAAAAGAGCAACATCTTCATGAGAAAATGGCGTTCCATAGGTAGAGACCGCTTCCTTCCTGACAGAGGGCATGAACCACATCGTGATTAAATTGTTACTATTTGAGTGCAAGAAGTCATTACACGTTTTATACTATGATTGTGTCTGCCTTGGGTCAGCCACACGATTTATTCCTTGTGTGCAACTGGACGTGACCGGACTCACAAGGAGGAGGAGAATGTACCTCTTTGGGGTCTGCACTCTGATTGTTATTGGGCCTTGCTTCGTTTTCCCGTCTGGTGGACACAGATCCTCAACAGTTGTTAGTGTAGACACACGGTTCTGTTAAAGGCACTACGTTTGGTTCCAGTGTTGAGTGTGCCAGCTCCCCAAAGGAGGACTTGCAGTAAATAAAGATGAGGGCCCAGCATAAGGAGACCACCCCTTGGGCTTGGAGTGCTGCAAGTTCAAAGGCTGACAATTCAGAATAATTGTCTTCTATCTTCCTACAACAAACATCCGCTGCCTGTTTTTGGTGACAGACATAAAGTACAGAGGCTATAAAAGCCAAAATCCAAAAGAGTGATATAAATGATGCCCAAGAATCCCACCAAATGTTACAAGGGATGAACTGCCTTCATTCTCCTGCACAGGCTCCCTGGCAGACCCCTGCTTTCCTGAAGGTAATGTTGACCTCGGAAGTTCAGTGAGCCCTGGCTGCGTACCTCAGGGCCAAAATGTTGTCCTGATAGGCCAAGGTTGTGGGTTCGATCCCTGGTCAGGGCACATATGAAAATCAACCAATGAATGAACAGTTAAGTAGAACAACAAATCTATCTTTCCGTTTCTCTTTCTCTCTCTCTTTCTCAAATCAATCAATCAGTAATTTTTTTAAAAGTTCAGCGAAAACTTTGCAAACTCCCCTAAGAAATTCTAAATAAACGTAGCAGCTAAAACTATTTAAATTAAGATGATTGTTTTAGTCTAAAAAAAAACATACTTGACAAAATTGAGTTTAAATTCAAACTATTCCCCTAATCTACATACCCATATGCATAAAATTCTTCAGTGACTTGAGTTAAATGATCAAGGCAGTGATAAGTGTACAGTAAAAATTAACTTTGTATGTTTGAGGTACTTTTGACAGGCAATATCCCTTTGGACCAACTAAATGTTCAGAAGGAAGGACGGACGGGAGGGAGGAAAGGCGGGAGGGGAGCCCCTGGCAGGTTATATAATTTTACGTCATTTTCTTTTGCTCTAAAACCTGGTTATATCTAAAGGCAAGAAAGTGCTCCCCACAAAAGTGTCTGTGTGCTGTTACACCGTGAATAGACAGACGGGAGCCCCTGTCTCCCGGCCATGCACTTCCTTACAGACACACGCATTTGAAACTCACAGCTGCCCCGGGATATGCCCCCGTCCTCTAGAAAAGGGTTTGAGGCTTAAAGTCAAGGTGTTACATGCAGAGAAAGTGGCAGAATTAATCGACTGATAGCAAATGTGTACTCTTATACATCTTTTCATGCCATTTCAGGTGTTTTAAAAATAATTTTTCCAAGTGACTGATTTATAACATACATAGATTGACATTTGAACTATCACATTAAATGAACATTCTAGTTTTCTACTATTGATTAACAAATTATTACAAACTTACTGGCTTAAAACAATGCCCATTTCTTACCTCACGGCTACACAAGTCAGAAGTCTGGGGTGGGTGAGTTCTCTCCCTGGAGTCTCAGAAGGTGAAAATCAAGGAAGCGTTGGAAGCAAAGAGCCCTGGACTGGGTTCTTATCTGGAGCATGGAGGCATCTTCCAAGCTCATCCAGGTTATTGAAAGAATTCAGTCCCTTGGGGGTATAGGACTGAGGTTCTTGCTTTCTTGCTGGCTGTCCACTGGGGACATTCTCAGCTCCTAAAGGACACCCACCATTCCCTGCCCAGTGGCCCTCTTTACAACATGGTGGTGTGAGCCCTTACTGCCAAAAGGGGTATTTGCTACAGCGTAGAATTTTGACCTTCTCCATCCTGACCTTTACACTTTTTAAAAGGGCATAAACATTATTATCAATATTTTTGTGTGTAGTTAGACCAACCAGGAAAGTCTCCGTTTTGATTAATTCAAAACCAAGTGACTAGGGGTGTTCACTTCTTGTACATCTGCCCATTTGCCTTATAATGTCACATGACCATGGAGCGACACCCCCGTGATAGTCACAGATTTGTCTTGCATGCACAGGGAGGGGTATAATTAAGGCTTGTACACTGGGAATAAAAATATTGGGGTCATCCCAGAACTCTGCCTGTCATAGTCCATCTGCTGGACCCCATGCTTCCTTTCCCTCACAGGTGCAATACACACTCATGCTTTCCCGAGGCTCGAAAGAGTGTCGCCCCTTCACAACATCAACTGAAGTCCAAAATCACCTCTGAAGTCAAACCAGATCAAGGTCCAAACCTTCACCACCTCGGTCACCTAAATACAGCGAAAATGGACCTCCTGAGAGCAGACCTTGAAGGAGCCTCAGCTGCAGCCCCTGGAGGATGGTCCCTCTCCATGCACGCATGTCGTCACAAAACCAAAACCAAAGAGACAAGCCATGTGTCCCACCGCTCCCTACACACAAAGGAGGGACAGGCAAAAAGATAACAGGCGTGGAGACTCTGGCTCACGAGCAAAGAGGATGGAGAGCACACAGCAGTCTCTGGCCCATAACCATTCTGAAACCCAGCAGGGGGAACTGCTGGGTTTTTCCTGGTTGTGCCTCAGGCTCTAGGACTTCATCCTCTGCAGCTGTGGGCGTGGTCCTCCGGGTGCCTGCATCTGCTCTCAGAACCGTCCTGAAAAGGTAACAGGTGTCTGTGGCTGAGCAGTTGTACCGGGTTGCTTCACACTGTTAGGGGCGGGGGTGCTGACAACCTCTTTGTATTTGGTGCCCTCTGTCCCTTTCCATCCAAGCTGACAGTGTTTCTGCTGAAATAATTTTCTCAAGAACCTCATGGACCTTGCTTGAAACTCACTAGGTGTTGTTTGCTTGCACAAAAGTCACACCCATAGATCCGTTTGCGATCACTCTTTCTCTCTCCTTGGCTCCTGCTGGGATGGCTGAGGCTCATTGCCTTTAATTCTCCAGGAAGCCTGCTACTCTGATAGCAGAGCTGTTAGGAATAACTTTTAACTTCTCAAAAGGACCTATCAGTTACTGACACTGTGATCTTTGGATGCTCCTGGTGGTTAAGCAAAGGTTGGGTGGTTACAACATTTAATAAATTCTAGTATTTATTTCAGGATACACTTACATATTAAATAAGTTATCTTTGTTAAAGAATATATGTCAACTTTAAGATGTAAAAATGTGAAGGTCTCTTTTGAGGGGGGCCTATGTGTGCCCATCTCCATTGGATAAATATGAAAACAAAACTACATAGGCAAAGAGATATGGAATAACTTTGTCTCAATCAAAGCTTATTATAAATGTATGAGGTGCTCACCAAGAATGCCTTTGTAACATTCACCTTTCGGACGGGAGTAGTCATTCGTCCACTGTGTAGAAACATAAAAAGTAGGGTGTGCTCTTCCTGTGGAGGAAGAGTACCCCGCTTCTTCTGGGTTAGTCATTGAAAAGTCCACCCACGTGAGTGACTTCTACAGATAATTGAATTATGTCCATGGAAACTTGTACCTTTTCCCTCAAATAGAAATGTTCCCAATGGTATATGCACAGTGGGATATCACTCACTATTTCTTACACAAGAAAAAAATTTAAAGAATCATAGATCTTCATCAGTTTTAGAGTTGGAAGGGACCTCAAAGGGGAGCCAGTCCCTTCCCCAATCCAAGAAAGACATTTCCCTACACTGTTCCCAGCAGGTGATAATCTGTTTTCAGACCAAATCGCCCCTGTAGCCTCTATAAGAATACATTCAGTTTGGGAATTATCACAGCTCCTATGAGCTAGACATTGTTTTCATAAACTGGACTCAAATATTCTCTTATAATTAATTTAACAAACATTCATTGTACCATTAAGATATTAATGCATATCATCCAACACAAATCTAAGTTATTATATTTTGAACACAAAAAATCTCTGAGAAAAACATTCCTTCTCCTTTTGGCCTTTTCTCACGGTTGCAGATGCTTCTGCATCCTGGTCAGCCTCTTCACACAAATTCCTCTCCTCCTCCTCATCAGTATTACCCAGAAAAGAACAGGCTACCCAGCCTGCATTTGGACCAGTATGGCTTCCCATAGGATTCTCTTTTCTGAGCTGTTTATTGCACTTCTGTAATATAAGCTAATACTGCATAAGATTTTTTCTCAATTATTTAAAATGGCTTACATTGGGTTTAATGAAATAAAAACTTAGGATGCCCTAGGAGTCAGGGTCCCCTACACTATTTATGTTTACTTGATATTTGAAATTGAGTTATTTGAAATGTAAGAGTGTACCTTTTCATAGCTCTCTACTGTAGTTTATGGTGTAGCTTTGAAAAATATTTCAGACTTTTTTGATATTTTTAAAGCTTGGAGTCATCTAAAATATTAGTGAGTCCTTCTGTATTGGTCATTTAGGTCGGGTATGAGTTCTCAACATATCCTTGGCTAAGAGTAAGAAGGATACTGGCTGAAATACACGTGAACTCCTTAACACAGGCGCATCTGTGGGGGATGGCGGAGCGATCAGCGGGAAAAACACCGAATGTGCTGGTACAGCCTGAACGTCTTCATAGTCTACTCCAGAAAATGACAAGGATTTTTTTGATTTCTGGCCAAATACCTTGCTGAAGTAAAAATGAACTACTTCTAACATTTTGATCAACTCATGAAATGAATACATAGATAGCACCCTGCTGTTAAATCTGCAATAATACTGAGTAAGATATTTAACACTCTCTCTGATGGTATCGAGATATAGAAAGATGGAGTGACATTCAGGACATCTGGTGTTCTAGAATTCTCCAACCGGGTAATGAGAGAGCAACTGAAGGCCCAAGCTGTTTATTCACTGTATGAAAGAACTGTCTGATAGATTTAGCATTCATGAATTTTAAAATATTAGCTGCTGTGCCTATCATTGAGAAACTCTTGAAATTTCAGATGTATTTAAAAATGTATAGCTTCAAATTACAAGGTGCCAATTTGATAAAGGTAAATTTCTCAGGCTTTCTATTTCTATACATTTATTAAATATAAATTATTCATGGTTTTTAAAGAACATTCTAAATATATATCTACTAATATGACTCATTATTTGTTAGAACATAATTTTCTAAAATTGCAGTGTTTTGCACCTATGTCTGGGTATCACCCATTGTGCCATTTAAAATATATCCTGGAACTTTTTTCTATATATTTACTCCCTTTCCAAGCCATTCTCTCTCTTCACCTACTTTCATGGGAAAGAGAAGCGTACTAAAGAGAACCAACCAGATGTTCCTATGTAGGTTGTTGATATTTGTACTCAGACTTCACCGGAAACTGCTGTATCAGTTCTACAAGTTTTGTAAGAGTTCAGCCCAAGAGAGAGGGCTCGTCATGCCCCAGCTGAGCAGTGGGAACTGTTTTAAGCAGGACTATGACACCTGTGCAGAAATGAGCAGTCGGAAATTCAATACGGAACTCTGCCTTGACCCAGCAATTCCACTTCCGGGAGCATATCCAAAGAATCCCGAAACACCAGTACAAAAAGAACATATGCACCCCTATGTTCATAGAAGCGCTAGTCACAATAGCCAGGAGCTGGGAATAGCCCACGTACCAATGAGTAGATGAGTCAATAAAAAGGCTGTGCCACATCTATATGATGGAATATTATGCAGCGGTAAAAAAGGAACTCCTACCTTTTGTGACAGCATGGATGGACCCAGAAACTATTATGCTAAATGAAATAAGCCAGGCAGAGAAAGACACATACTACATGATCCCACGTATACGTGGATTCTAATGATCGAAATAAACTAACAAGCAAAACAGAAACCGAAGCACGTGGAACAGACTGACAGCTGCCGGAGGTGGGGCGGGGGTTGGGGTGGGCTGGATGAAGGATGGTGAAGAGATTAAGGAGAGCACATCTATGTGTGACCCAGGGACACTGACAACGAAGTGGGGAGTGACTTTGGGAAGGGACAGCGTGGGCCTGAGTGGAGGTGGGGCTAGGGAGAGAAAGCAGGAATGCAGTGGCATAAACAATACACAATGAAAAAAAGAAATAAATAGAATGCTCTAGGTAGCTCTCTCCTGTCACTGGTCCCAAGGAGGGCAGGGGACTCCCCGCGATGCTAGGCACAGCCCGCGCTGCCCGATCCTCCATGAGGAAACAGTAACACTGGCGCCCGCGGGGCGGCCTCGCTCTGCCCTCGGAAGGACGGGCAGCCCAAAGGGAGGCTTACGTTCTTGGAAGGACGTGAAGAGCATCTGGAAGCGGCTGTTGCGGCTGCCCTCGTCGGCCCACAGGCGGATCACGCCCAGGCCCGTGCGCAGCATGACGTCGTTGGCCACCGTGCTGCAGAACTTGGCCTTCAGGTCCTGCACCGCGCTGCTGCCGTCGTACACGGCCACGAAGTTCCGCTTGCACTCGTTGGAGTTCTGCATCTCGTAGTCCAAGAAGCGCAAGTAGATCTGCAACACAGCGAGGGAGCCATCATTCCCCAGCATCTAAAGAGGAGAGCCGCTCAGTCGGTGCCGGAAGTCCCTCTTTCTCAGCCTCACAAGCCCGTCTTGATTGCAATCAACCTTATTATTGTGCCCGGGGACGGGAAGAAGGAAGGATGGATGAGCAAGCTCACATTGTGGGGAACGTTTTTTTTTCAGATGTTATTATCCTTTCTTTATGTAAATGTACCATTTTCCGTGGCTGAGTATTTTTGCCCAAATTATCCTATTTCTCCTCGTAACTCATCCGGAATGAGTTATGAGTTTCCCGAGTTCTGCTGTTTTCTTTGGATCAGCACAAACGAGTAAGAGATATTCCTGATGCAGTCCTGTTAAACACATTTCACGACTTCCACTTCCGAAAATGCACGGGTAGAAACAGTTTGTGTTAATACCAAAGGGAAGCAGAAGGGCATCCAAGGGTGGTTGCTGACTTGACTTTGATGCAATTATTTCACGTAACTAGACTGCTTCGCTTTTGAGATCGACTGTGTTTTTTAAAAACTAAAAGATAGCTAACCTGCTATTATTTTCACCATAATATATTCAAGTCACTTAGCTAAGTCCATGTAAATAGCAATTACATCAACATTCAATGAGTAAAAACTATTGTGCAAACTACTTTACAGACTATTTTTAAATAGTCTATAGTCCCGACAACTCTATAAAGTTTTATTGTCATAGTCAAATGAAAAAAATGTAAATTTGACATTAGACATGAGGTCCCCTAGCCCCCAAGGCCATAACCCTTCTACTCTGTCACACTGCTTCACGGTTCTTCTTATCACCCACAGTTCAGATTTGACTGTGTTTCAATGTGCATTAAAAATGACAAGCAATTAATTCAACCAAAGGTAAGTTTGAAAAGAAGTCATCTGTCCATTTTCCCACCGATACAGCAATATCTAGACCACGGCCTCTTCCTCCATCTCAGTCCAGATTCAGGGCTCTGAGGACACGGTGGCAAATTCAGAATGAGGCTGGGGTGAACACGGGCGTCCGCTGAGTCACGGCACAACGATGTGTGTCAGACTGCGAGCGGTGAGGACTCAGGTGCCACGAGAAGGCCATCTGGGTAGGTTCGGGAATCAAGAAGGCATCTCCTAAGCCTTTTACATTTTTTTAAAACAGGAATGCCTATCGGCTATTTCCTCTTAAATTCCCTTTTATTAATGCATCGCCTATAAACTAAAGACATGTATTCAATTAAATTTAAACTCTTTCATCACCCCATAATCCTGTTTCTCTTATTTTATTATCTGTGAATCTCATGAGACAAACGTTTCCCAGGTCCAGTATGCCTACCCCTGCATTTAAAAGTAATTATTATTATTTCAGTTAAGAGAAATTTACCTTTTCCTCTCAATGCTCTCATTGGACGGGGCACTAGTTCTTACAAATTTCACCCTCAGGTTCGTGGTTTTCCATACCCACTGACACTTTTGTGATATTCCAAGTTTTGCAAATGTCCTGGGTGTTTTTCCAGTTCACCCCCAATGCCTGTCCAAAAGTTACATTAATATTTCTAAAAAACAAACCTAATAACCACACTCAAATCTCTAACTGGCTTCCAAATGGTTATAATGAAAAAAGTTTAAATACCACAAATTGGCAAAATTTCCTTCCTCTTATCTCTGAACATCACACAATGATTTTCATGCACATAAATAAGTTCTCCATGGAGTAAGCATTTCCCGTGCTCTAACTACCAACTTCTTCAGAAGTGTCAAGGTCTAGTTCAACGGCTGATTGGAAATTCTGTTTTTTTTATTGACTTCATTTGTTCAACACCAACCACACAGTTATTGGACACCTACCTGCCATTGTCTCAAGTGCTATACAGAACGATAGTTACACAGAATAAATGACATTTTTATTATTTGTATGCAGTGATTTTCAAAACAATGTACTTATAACCCTAAACTATCACATAAAAGCAAAAGACAGCACGTTGCAGAATTGTACAGAATACGTATCATAAGCATTTTAAAATGAAAAAGGAAAGAGGTTCAGACAGACGAAGCCACTTTCTCAAAGTGACACAGCCCCCGAGATCAGTATTGACTTGGGTCGTCATGAAAAGTCCGCTCCTCGGCATCACACTGCACAGCCTCACGTGCACGTGCAAAGCATTCTCCCAGCCTCTAATCCATAGCGAGCATTAGCATCGTAAAGAGAACAGGCTGGGACAAAATTAATGAACAAGCGAAGCTTCTCCCTTTTCCTGATGGGGCCAGGAAACAAGTTGGCGACCGAGATATAAATGAGATTCACAGGAAACAAATGTGCCTCTGCAATAAGTGGCGAGCTCCAGTGTTCCCCGGAGACAAAGTGATTGTGGAGACCACGGCTGCGGCTAAAAAGGCGATTTGCATATCTGGCCCGCGTTTTCTCATTGGCCCATCCCAGAGAGGGTCCGCCTTCTCCCTGAAGGGAGAAGGATTTGCATCCTTACACAGCCGAGGTCTAGGTCCCTTCCACGTGGAAAGGCCATTCTGATGCAACAGGACACTATTTACAGAGGAAGTGAGCAAGGGCAGGTGCTAGATTTTATCATTCACTTCTGAAGTATTCAATTACTTTTTACTGTCTTCTTTTTCATCATCCAAGAAAAGAAATAAAGCATGCCAGTGGGTATTTAGCTTTCCTGGGTGCAGGGCTGTCCCGGCAAATGTCATTAGCCAGAAAAGCGACCCAGTTTCTGCACGCCAGCTCTGGCGGAGGTCTTATAGAAGCCCCCCCCGCCCCACCCGCCACTGCATTTGTGATTTCAATAACATCTCAGCAGCGTGAGGCTTGCGCCATAACATCACCACAGGGAAGGATGCCTTCTGACCACATGTTTACTTAAGGGAGAACATGGCAGAAAGTGCTTCAGTCTCTCTGCTGGAGAAGAGAGAAAATGGCCAGCAGAATCCTATATAACTCCCCTAAAATGGCCCGATGACCATCTCCTATCACGGGATCATTCTGATGCATTCTTCTTTCTAATCAATCATAAAGTTTGAGCTGACAGAATGATTTATTAAACAGGACTTGGGAAGCTTCGGAAGATATAAGCAATTTCTAGTAATATCCGTCTTCCGATCACACTAACGAGGGGAGAAGGGTGCTGTTGGATACCCACAGCAAGTAAATGTAGCTAACAACTTACTAACACACTTACAGACATTTAAGAGTGACCATCCCACTTGGTGCCTCCCTTCACGTCACGACGGTGTATAGAAAACAGACCCTGTGTGGGCGGTTATTGAAGACTTGCCGGAACACTTTTCTCCATGATAAGTACCCATTAAACGTGCCACAGTCCCTGGTTTCAAAACTCTACACTTGGGTGAACAGAGCCCACATCCGAAACACGGGGGAGCCCAGGACTCGCCCGGCTGCTGTCTGATGTGTGACTGGACGTGCCAGGTCTTGTTGCTATAGGTGGGACACCCCATGAATCTGGAAGGCAGTGGCACCCCGAAGAAAGCCAGGACAGCCTCTTCCTTTCTGGGATGTTGGAAAAACGCACACCCTACAGCAAATCCTGACATAACAATGTTCAAATGACTTTCTGATAAACAGACAAGTATCAAATATTTCAGAAGTCCATCCGAGCAGCCCTCCAAAATCAGCTAGTACAAAACTGAGATATCATTTAAAAACAGAGTTGAACTGTAACGTTTTCACTGGTAGTTATCTTGCCAGTTAAATTTTTCACTTTGTTTGCCCGATTTTTTTCTTTTTTCCTTTTCAAGATGATAAGGGCAAACACAATCTTCAGAACCTTAAAACGTATCATTGTAATCAATTATAGTTACTACCCCTTTGTCTATTGCATTAGTTTTCTCCTTGCTCCGTGACAAATTACCGCAAGCTGAGCGGCTTGAAACAACACCCATTTGTCATCTCCGTAGGTTGGAAATGTGCACAGGCTGCTGCGGGTGTATGTATGCGACAGAAAACCGAGGCCTCGGAAACCTCTCTTTTCCTGGTGACTGTTTCCCAGGGCTTGTTTTTAGGTCCTAGAAAACAGTCTTCATTCTTCAGACTCTCTGGTTTCCCCTTTGCCCACAGCCAGAGAAAACTCTGAGTTTTTACCAAAAAAAAAAAAAAGCTCATGTGATTAGATTAGGCTCACCTGGATGAACTCTCTTTTAATTAACTCAGAGTGAACTGATTGGGAACCTTAATTGCATCAGCAAAATCCCTTTTGCCAGGAACTTAACATAATCAACTGTGTGATATTTATCTTAGACTCAGTCCTAGGGTCTGGGCTGGAAATCTTAGGGGTCATCTTTAAGATTCTGCCCACAACAATGAAGTTCAACATGTAATTAATTTCATTTTAAAATATCATAACACAACTTCACTTTGAAATATTGACTTATTATATTTTTTATTGGATCCTAATTTTATTCAAAACATTTTTTAAATAAGTAACAACATACTCAAAATTTATGTCAAGCTTTAAATGATGGGTAATTACTAAAAGCTGGAGTTTTATTCTCCCAAGACCTAAAGTCATTAAACTAGCTACATTTGTGCATTTTTATAAGTGTTTGGTGTATCTATTTTCCTGACTTAACAAATCTGAAAATGTCCCCAAAGGGTGGTTTGGGGACGTCACCCTGGACTGAGTCAGGGGATAAAGATCCTGCTTCATCACTGTTACTAACCAAGTATTTGGGCAATTCTTTATTGCAGACTCATCAAGTTTTGGTCTTGAAAGGGGTTTAATATTATCTATGCCAAAAATTTACTTGACTTTTTAATTATTCTACAAAATCCCTGCCAGACTCTTCTTGGATTCCTGCTGTGGAATTGCATTTGATCTTTGGGCAGCTCGATTATTCAAACAAAAACCCAAAACCTTATCTATATTGAATCAAAAGCTATATTGCTCCAGTTTCAAGCATTCCAGTAAATTGCAGTGCTTAAAATCAGGTGGATTTAGCCTTATCCTTTTCTTCCTGTGCCCTATCACAGCCCTTCAACTGTGTGAAGATCAATGCTGTGTCCATTTCTCCAGACATGCCTCAGTTCTCTTTCTCCATGACATTTCTCTGAATGACAGGTGCTTTTCTTGGCACTGATAAGTAAACCCTACTTTGTGGAATTAACATTCAAGTAGTCACCATGACGTGATCACCCAATGTTCAGGTCTGGGCCAGACCCAGAACTGGACAGCATGCTATCCTTCCACCCCACTTGCTCTGGAATCTGTGCAAATCCCAAAGATTGCTCACAGGGGCACGCCCCCCACAGCCCACTGCTAACCCACATGACACTCCGCCACCCTGACACAGCTCACCCATCTGTCCAGTGAGCTGATGAACAATGGATTTCCAAAGTTCTCCCTGCCTCTGGCATTTGCGGTTCTAAAAAACTGATTGAATGGGGTCGTCTATATTACTACTCTCAAACTAAGCAGATATCAGATATTGTATGTTCTACTTGTGAAGAGGCTGATTAGCAATCGGTACTTGACTTAAATAACCCCAGTGAGCAATAGGCTTCCATCAGCCATCACCACGCACATTTTCACCAGGAGCCAGTTCTAGTTTGGTTCGTGCTCCAATCCAACATACGCTCCGACCCGCCGTTCTCGCCGGCTGCTGGGAGCTGCACAAAAACAGCAGGCTCACACAGCCGTCAGCTCCAGTTCTTGCTTTCCACCAGCTATTCAGAGCCACTTCCCATCCTCGAACCTTTCCTTTAACAGAGAAAGCCTGTCACAATGAAGTCATCTTTGTCCGGCCCCTGCAGGTGGCTTCCCCTTTGAGTCACAGAATGCCCGAGTCTGTAACAGGCAGGTACATTGGGCACGGTTGTTTTGTTTCCATACAAAAGACAATCTACTTACGAGCTGGCAGAAACCGTGTGCGTTTACACTCCCATAAAAACCTGCTCTGTGATAGTGACAGTGACACAGATGCTTCCTGTGACACTTAGGTGGGACTCATGTGTGTCCAGTGGAAAGAGTCTTCTAAAAACCTTTCATTCGTAGAGTTTAAGGAACACGAGGAGCCCTTGCCTGTTGTGACAAAGCGTGAGAAAGAACAATCTAGCTCCCCTAGAATCCATGAGGTGAGTTGAGTGTTATGGTTGATACCAACAGCCTTTGATTTTTTTAAAGGAGGGATTACTGCCTTTCATTGAGATACAATTAAGTTTTTCAAAGATTTGTTCAGACTCGAGGTGACCTGCAAGTGACAAACCCGGAACGGGGGGCCATGTCTCTGACTCTCCGCACTAGAAGTTCGGGGAGAGTGTGCCACACTTCCAAATTTGCAGACCCCAGGCGAGAATATTTGTGAAGAAAGACAAACATATTTCCTGAAACACCATCTTCCTCACAGGTGACTCCCACATCCCCTTGTCCTGAACACCCAGCCACCACATTCCGCTGTGTCTATCGGGGCCCTTGCTTCACCCATCTGCCATCGTAAACCAGCCCTGCCCCCCCGAATGTCTGCCGGGCTTCCTGGGGCTCTTCTGCTCCCTGTGCTGACCCCTCTGTCCTTACTTCACAGGGAGAAGGACTTTCCAGGATGCAGGTCTGATCATGTCACTGTCCTGCCACACACACTTCCACATGCCACTAATACTCCCCTCCGTGCTGTGGGCCCCGGCACCCAGCCTTCCCGTGGGTTTATTTTATGTGCCAGAGATGTGTTGCTTTGCGAGCCCCGGTCGGTTTATTTCCTCCGTGTGATTTCAGGTTGAGAATCATAAGCGTAATTATAATACTTAGAACCACCACTTAAGGACAACGTTTCAATCCGTTTTTCAGAGGACTGGAATTACAGTAGAGTCCCTTGTTCAGGTTACCCCAACAAGATCTTCGGCAACGTCTCCTTGTTATTTATGACGTGACATGGGACAGGAGAAGACAAGGTACATTTCAGAACCCAAGTAAAATGACAGCTTATGGGGGCACTGAGCCCGTCCAGCTGGCTGAAAGCTATGCATGCTGTGACACTTCCCAGATGGGCTGTCAAGTCTGGGTGTGACCTTTAGACTGACCTTGGATCGCGGAGGTGCCCGGATGTACCACTTGCAATCAACGGCCTCGCTAGCAGAAGCTTTGCCCTCCTTCACAATTTGTACAGACTCCACAATTCCTTCGGGACCGCCCGTCTCAAACTCACACACTAAATAATAGAATGCCAGACAAACACAAAAATGGAGCTTGAATCATAAACCGAAAGTATATTTCACAGCAGAAAATAAAGACCTCTGAACATGATTAAATATCTATTTTACCAACCTGGTAATGGTTTCAAAACGCCAAGGTCCTTAAAGTCAGGATCTTAAAAATTGAGAAAAAGACAATTAATCTTATTCTGCATTTATTAGTTACAATGATGTTGAGTAAGATACCATTAAATGATTCAGGAATCTGACTGAAAATCCACATTAGGGGAAATAAAATGCTTAAATAAAAACTTCCTGATAATATTAAGACAGAAATGTTAACTTACGTAACATATTGTTATTACTACAGTTTTTATCAATACAAAATAAGCCATTTTTTAAAACTGCCCAATGCCAATTCTTTTCCCTAATCATCAAATATGAATCTTACTCATTATTTTTAACTCCATAATTGGACAATAGATGACTTTGTAAAATATCTCCATAGATAGTTCAAGGTTTGGGTAAAACTTCCATCTGTTGTAGACACAACTCTTTTGTCTGCTTTAGAAGATTCTATAAATTGTTGAAAGATAATTTTCAACTGAAATATTGGAAGCACAAAGATGTAAAACCTAACGCTTTTCTCCCTTGGCAGATTGTACAATCTTCTCCTCATCAAATTGTCTCCCTGACTTTTCCTTTCAAGGCCCCCAGAATTCTGTGTCCACCCAGCACCCACGCACCCACCCCGGCTTCTCCCCCTGCGGCGGGCTCGGGTGTCTGCCCATCTGCTCTGCGCGTAAGTGTCTCAGAAGCCTGACTTCTCATGAGCCTCAGAAGAGCCCTCGTCATTAGAAGCCAGCGTGGTGGCCGCTCCCTTCCATTTACCCAGATGGATTTTGAGATAGGCGTGCAACCCACGTGCTATAAAGCTCAGCCCATTGGAGGGCTCAGGACGTGTCCTGTTTATCCTGGGCGCTCTTGCAGGATCACATGTAGTGGCCTTGTGGCGGTGACAGGTGAACTCTGACGATGAGCAGGATGGAAACCTGGGGATGACTGAGTCCTTACGTATGTCGCCGGGAAATGGTAGTGACCGACTCTGCAGTCCCTCCCCTCCGGGGCCCTTTTTTGCTTTTGGAACAATACACGTCTTTCTAGTCTCAGTGACCGTGAATTGGATTTTCTTTTATTTATGGGTGAAGGCTTCAAAGGTTATAATTTATCTTGGAGGCACACAGTATCCAATTTCAAAGACGATTCTGAAATTTAATTTTATTTCACTACTATGGTATTCATTATAAATTTAAAATCTTATGAAGTTAGGAATACGGGGTGGGGCGAAGGTAGGTTTACAGCTGTGAGTGCACGGACACAGAGTTTATTCTTGTAGTACTTACTCATTCTTGTATGACTTTCCACACGAACAATTGTGAGCCTGCTCTTGCCCCACCTGCATGTTTCAAGGCGCTGCTCAGCCGTGGCCCAGAACGGAAATATGAAAGGAGAGTGCTCTTTCTGGAGGGAACTAGTTCGGAGATTAAGGTGGTGGCTGCGTGGATGTCCATGGGCCATAAGAGTGCCGCTTCGCATGTCTGCAAGCTCAGACACCCTGGATGCATGGCTGTAGGCTAGCCATCCTCGTCTGAGGCCGTTGTTTGTGGGTGTGTCACACAGGGACGAGCACTGGCCTGTGGACACGGGAAGGCCTGGGTGGCCATCGGCGCACTCACATCGCCTGCTGTTCAGACTCGGTTTATACTACAGGGTGCTATTAGAAAGTGGTCTTACATTTTGCATCAAGATACAATTTCCTTTGCAAACTCTTTTTAAAACAGTTCTTTTATCTTTTTTTTTGGGGGGGGAATAAATACCTATATGCAATTTCCATGAAAGAAGTAGAAATAAGAGCAACATAGTTCATTAGGAGTAGGACACCCCTAGTAGGTGTTCCTGCCCCCCATCATCTAAAGCAATAGATGTTTGTTTATTCTTTCAAGAAACGTGTATTTAATTCCTACTGCACATAAGGAAGGAAACCACGTTTTACAGAGTCACTCAGATTGGTTGTCACCACTGGCAGCTGTGTTGTATTGAAAGACCATCCACAACTTTCCTTATTTTCACATCCAGCTTGTCCACCTCCGCTATCCAGGTTCTGTTTTAGTCATTGTAGCTTTTTTTACTATTGTAAATAATGCTTGATAATAGACATGGCCATTAGTCACTATCTCCTTTTCAATTAGAGTGTTTCAGCCTCGCACGCCGTTGTTGTGGAGATGCAGCTGGGATTCTGTTTTCTAGCTGAACGTTAACATGCGTCATTTTTATAACTCACGACAGACGAGGTAGAGAGAAAGGCCAGTTCTGGTCATCAAAAATTTATCTTTGTAGTAACGGTGAGAGCACTCATAGTTTAAAAAATAAAACTTTAGGAAAAAATTGTTTCTGCAACTCCAATTGAATGAGCCACCAGTCTTATCGCCATCACCACAACAGACGGTCCATAAGATCCGTGGAAACAAACCGAAATAAACAACACCGTGATTTTTAAGAACAGCCTACAATGAATTTAAGAATACTAAGATCGATTTATCACCCAAGGTTGTTCAAGGTCAATGACAAATTGTTATGCAGAAGTACAATAATGTTCACAGAGTAAGTTGTCTTCTATTCCCCGGCCACCAAATCTACTCCACTAAGCAGCCTGAATACATTAACAAAAATCTAAATCTAATCATGATACTCACCTGGCTTTCCATTGCCTTTGGAATAAAACCAACGCTTTTTCACGGACCATAATGCCCTGTGTGCTCTTGCCCGACCACCTGCTCCCTGCGCCCCCCTACCCGCCCCCACCCCGCACTCTCCCTTCTAGCCACATCGCCCTTTTTCTTTCTGTGGCAGTGCAGGCTGTTCCCACTCTCAGCACTTGGAACTTAGACTCTTTACCGTCTGCAATATCGTTCCACCGGATCTTCCTCATTCTTCAGTTCTTGGGTCACTATTATGCTCCCAGACACGTCTTCCTGGATGACCCTCTCTGCAGTGGTATCGTTTCTGTGATCACAGTTGACGATTGTTTCGCTACTCATTTACGTTTTGATCGACAGTGTTCCCCCTCTAGACTAGCAGAGCCCCTTTCTCCACCACCCTTCCGTTGTCTGCCTCCAACGCTGTCCAGAAGGACCAACCTGAGTCTTTCAAAGAGGTCACTTACTTGTGGAAAGGAGAAATCCATCTAATCCAGACAAAATGGGAAAGGGGAGCGACAAAAAATGACCAATGTTCTTATTCCTTCTGCTCTAGAGACATGAATAATTTGCCTTACTGTGATTTAGGCACAGAAAAAAAATGTTTTCTAGTAATTTTATTGTGACAGTTTGATTGCAACATTGTTTTAAGACAGATATTGAAACATATTGAATATTTTAAATGTAGGTGTAATTAACTCTTTACGAGCTAAGTGTCCTGTGCTGCTGCTCCAGCCAATATGAGAAGTGCCCATTAAGATGCTTCTGCAGTTTTTTCACTGCCAGTTTGAAGCTCTAACAAATGTTTTTTTTTTTTGGATTTTAAAGAGCTCATTATATCTGTGTTTGAAAAGTTCAGTTCTTTTTCTGTAAAGATTGATCTCAAAATGAGGCCACTACTGAACTAGAGCTGGTGCGGTAACACCATTCAGAAATGTTCCATTGCGTAACACACATTAAGTTAAATGTTAACATCCATAAAGTCCGGAGAAGAATAGATTTATTATATTTTCGTTTCTTATTTAGAATCATGTCATTTTCTTTGAAGTAGCTTCTTCACTTCCATGAGTCAGATAACTCTGCTATGCCAATTTCTTTTCAGCCTTTTTAGATGTTAAACAATGCAGTTGGCGTAAGAAACCAAATCTTCTCATTTTCCTTTCAAAAGCCTGCAATGCCTCTTTAAACATAAAAAGTACATATATAATTTTTCATTTATTTTATAATGAAATAATAAATGTCAGTATAATGATTGTATAAGTATATAATAACATGTTCTATAATTATATAAAATAGTTATTTTATATATATTAAGATTTTATTGATTTATTCTTAGAGAGAGGGGAAGGGAAGGAAAAAGAGGGAAATATCAATGTGTGGTTGCCTCTCACACGCCCCCTACTGGGGAACTAGCTCTCAACCCAGGCATGTGCCCTGACTGGGAATCGAACTGGCAACACTTTGATTCATAGCCCACACTCCATCCACTGAGCTACACCAGCCAGGCTATTTTTTTGTTTAGGAAATTTTTTGAAAAAGATAATATTGCAAAACAAAACTAAAATGAATACATACAAGCTTCACATTGTCTGTTGCACCTTGCAAAGTGAAAATGACAGAGTCACCGAAGCATCTTACAAAGCAATTCAGTGCACTGCAGTGGGTGGGGAAGCCCGCAGCTTCCCAGGGAACTAGTACGGCAGTGCATTAGAATAAACAGCCCCCATTATTAAATGGTCACTGGATGAAAAGGCGGTAAAAAAACAAAAACCCAGGGCACTGCTGCTGTGTAACTACAGTAGCTCTCCGATTGTCACGTGCAGGTGAAGCAAGGAGACTGAGTTCATATCTCGCCTGCAGAACTTCTGTCTGACAAGCAGGCAGATGTGCGGCCATGGCTGAGCCAGCTGATTTTGCTTGAAGTCGTCCGTCTCAGCATGGAGCAGTCTCCGAAGACTTCTCCGATGTGAGTGCTCGGCAGCGTGTGCAGGTAGTGATGGAACACTCAGATCATGGGATGGCTGGGATCTTACGACTTGGGCGGGAACATCTGTGCTGACGCCGCACAGTCAGTGGGGAGTGACCCTGCTGACGCCTCACAGGATTCCAGACCTGGCCGGGACCCTTCGCCGTTAGCGTTCCCCGTGTAACTTACCCCGTGCACTCGTGGGGTAAACCCGTGTCTAACTGAAGAGCCCCCTGATGAAGCCCTAAAATGACTCATCTTCTAACATTTAAAATTTTGAGAGCATGCCTTTGCTTCAGGCTGCCTGTAGTGAATCTGCTGACTTTGAGGGAGACAACTGACAATTCTGGCGGCAAATGACAACATCCGAGCTTCTGGCAAAGGGAAATGTGTCCGTCACCGTGTATTTGACCGCTGCTTGATCCGTAAGAATTTTTAAGTGTGACTGTTGCTATGAACAAATATGATTTTTGAACCTAAATAATGAATTGTGTCCACATTTGGAAGATACGTGTAACAGTGATTCGGTAACTGTCCGCTAGTAACAGAGGACATTACCAACCAGAGGGGAAAGGAGGCACCCTAAGAGCAAAATACACTGACAGATGTTAACATGGCAGAAAATAGAGGTTCACTGATGTAGTTTTACATTCCTCATTGCAACTAACCTTTAAGAAACCATTGCTTTTGGAGGTTCGAAGTAGCACCCATCCAATGAGCCTATAAAAACACTTTTTTCTTTCTAACTACATACCCTGTGGGGCGGGACTTCCTTCACATACTCTGTCCAGAAAGACACACTGGGACGGATTTAATGTGGCAGCAGATGCGAGAATCCAGTTGTCTTCTAATAGGCCAGGCATTAAATAAATTTACAAAAATGTGAAACAATGTAATTATCTACTTATTATGTAACATTCATTCATTAATATTTTAATATTAACCAGTGCTTTAAAAATACAATTATGTTAACACATATTGATTTATTGGTGAAATTTTTCTATATGTTAATAGCTATTTAAAATGTTTCCATTTAGATGTATAATATGATAAATGTTGAATGATATAGCTACACAAACCAGAATACTTCGAGGAGGTCTCCAGCATTTAAAAAACAGTAAGTGTTTTGAAACCCAAAAATTTCAGAATTTCTGCCCTAATTAATCCCATATTTGTATCTAGACACTTGTATTCTCCCAGCAAAACTCAATTACAATTTCCTACCTCCGGCTGGTGCAATGCCTGCATTTCAGACCTCAGAGCGACAGCCACAGTGCTGGCCGTGCTGCGGAGGGACGGCCGCATGCTGCAGCCACCTGATCAGACTGTGACTGAGTGCGACCGGAGCATTTCCGTTCCACAAAGCAGCAAAATGGGGGTTTGACCACTTTAGGAAAATGCAACTTGTTGTAACCCGTGACCTCAATATCTTACTAGCTCTCTCTAGCTCTCAAGTTGCTAAATATTTCTGAAACGTTATTGGTTTCACTCTAATGAGGATGGTGTCGGTTTAGGCTTTGGCAGCTTGAGGGAGTCATTGCGCCCCAGCGCACGGGGGTACCCTCTGAACGGTGCTCTCTGGGGAAAGGTGCCTGCCTGCCTGGGCCAGGTAACTCCACTCACAAAACCCTCTGATTATGGAAATCAGTTTGTATCCTTTGATATGTTTGCCATGCACAACTCAACTGACAGCTAGCCTTAGAGAAAGTTAATCAATATTTTTCTCAAAGTTTCATACTCTCACCATCTTGAGTTATGTCACGAGCTTCATAATATCTCCAATTCTCATCTCTAGTGACGTTTGGAAGCCTGCAGTGTCTGTAGGAACATCTTTGAGAACCCAGCCCTTGCGTCGGCACTAACTGCCCACGGCAATGGCCCCTGTTGCTGGTTCTACCCTTCACCTCCCTGTAGCCCCTCACACTGTTGACCCCTCACTTCCTACTCAGCATCGAAAAGCATAACATGTGTTGTTTTTTAAATCAGTGAACTGAATTTCATTTAGAAATATAAACACAAGTATCAAGAGAAAGCATTAAAATCACAGCTAACGAAATGCACTGTGGACACAGGGCAGCTGGATCGGCCGTGCAAATGTAGCTGCAGATCAAGAACTTTGTGCTTCCTGAGCTGGATGAGCCTCACCCGTTCTCAGCAGAGCCGGGCTAGCTTTTAGTTGGCAGTGCACGGACTGCTCTCTGTGGGTGGCCTTGGCAAGGGCACCAGAGTGGATGTGCCAGGCACTAGCAGTGTACGGAGGCCACAGAAGTCTCCGAGGGACGGGGGGATAAATGCAGATGTGAGAAGCCAGGTGCTGCCCCGCCGACAGGTTAGCGGGAAGGCACATGGGCGGCGCCTCTTGACACATCCTGGAGAAACCCATGGAATGCAAGAATCATCACATGTCAGTATCCTCTTCTAGCAAGTAACCTTGGCCCACTTTAAGTATAGGAAAGTTAACATTTACCAAAAATATTTCAAAATCCTTTCCTCTGCATGTGACGCATCCCATTGGTGGCCCTGGCACTCACATCTCCAACACTGCAGTGATTCAGAAGGCATCAGGGGTGCCTGAGGACTGAGTGCTCTCCGTGGGAAGTCCATGACCACAGTGGTGCCCCTGGTTTTAAACCATGTATTAGGAAAGACTACAGCTCCTCAAACCCCTCTGCCTCTGAGAAAGAATTATTTTTCAGCAAGTGTGACATCCCTCTTGGTGAACTGGGGAGAAGGAGAGATGCTGGGGCTCCAGACGGGGCTGGACTGCTAGGATCCATCCACGCAGACCCCGAATCTGTCCTGTGAGGAGTGGAAGAACCAAGTCCATTTCCCATCTATAACAAATACAACTCAAACAGTTCCCTCAAATGTGTCCGAGAATTTTTAGTAGTGCTACACTCACACCCCTTTCCATTGACTTTTTAAACTATTTGTGTAATTGTAAAAATTGTGTTGCATTATAAAAACCTTGAATGACTCACTACTCTTAGGCTGCAGTTGAAGACCGAGCTTTTTATTAGACATTTGTTAAATCTGGGCTTCCTTTGCTTAATTATCTATCATTCCCATATAAGAGCACCTAAATTATTTCATCAAGAAGTCTGAAAGTAATCCAAGGTTTCCCCAAAGCACTGGCCTGAAGCAATATAAATCAATGTCACCGTTTTTAGGTCAGAAGGGGAGAGCTAGGTCTCTCTTGCTTAGTCAGAGAGTAGGATTGATGGGAACCCATAGTTAAATTCCCTTAAACTTTTCATTTGTATCTGTTGTTAGTTTCCTGATTATCTGAGCTGAACGCTTCAAAGTCAAAATGAGCTTCACTTCTTCGTACTTTCCTTCATCAAAAACACACCAAGAGCTTTCAGTTATTCTTTGTAAAATATCTCACTACTGAGCTTCCTTTCCCGGCTTCTCAGTCCCAGCCTCGTTGCTGTAGGGCATCAGAGTCCACACAGCCTCTTTGCCTTGGTCCTGCCTCCCGCCAGTGCTTTGCAACTAATTCATGAGCTAAGTTTGCCTGAAAGGCTTGTGGCCAACACCAGCGACCAAGCAGGGGAGTGAGTGAGGGCGCTGGACCGCCCCTGGGCCAGTCGGCACATGCACTGTCCTCCAGCAAAGGCATGAGATTAGGCTGCATTTCCATCTGAAGGCACGGCATTTTAGGTTTCTTTTAACCCAACAAATATCAAAGGATAGATGATAGTCACACACCTGACAGAGACTGAAAGAGCCTCTAAGACAGCCTTCAGTGTTCCCCTTCCTAGAAACTGCGCCCCGGTGTCCCTGCTGTGTGGCCCGGTGACTCGCGTCCAACAAGAGTGACCACAGGGTGAAGACTTCTTACAGAGACAGTGACTTCAGTTCTCTCTCTCTCTCTCTCTCTCTCTCTCTCTCTCACTTGCTCTAAGGAAAGTCAGCTCTCGTACCATGAACTACCCAGCAGAGAATCCCACGGGGCCCGCAAATACTGACAGGGCCTGACAGCCAGTGACCACGGGGCCACGGCCAGGGCGATGCCAGTGAGCCCAAAGTGCAGCCTCGCCCCACTGAGCCCTGCGACGCCTGCATTGATCTTGCACCCTGAGCTATTGAACTTTGATTTTTTTAAGTCTTAAATAACAGTAGCCTGTGGTTGGCATACACTAAAGAAATTTATCCCTTGTACTTTTGGACTCTTAGTAGTTACTATCAATCAAAAATATCATACAATGATTAAAAAATAAAACTAAAAGAATACATGCACATTTAGCAGTAATTGTTTGGAAATTAACAGGAATACTAGAGAAAATGAATTTGACCATGCCATCTAGCCACCTTTTTAAAATCACATTTTTAATTGATTTTTAGACATAGAGGAAGGGAGAGAGAGGGAAACATCGATTTGTTGCTCCACTTATTTATGCATTCATTGGTTGCTTCTTGTATGTGCCCTGGATACCAAGGCCAGGGCACAGCCAAGGTTTGGACCCGCCACCCCAGCTCATCGAGCGATGCTCCAGTGGCCTGAACTCACCAGCCAGGGCGGCATTTATTCTCTTTGAGAAGACTCCTGAAGGCAATAAAATGTTCAAGTGAAAATATAGAATTCTCTCAAGTACTTGCCTCTTGCAACTTTAAGATATTAAAAAAATATACTGACAACATCATATACGATGGACTCTGCCTCTGACTGCATGTTTCTCCAAATTTAAGAAACACTATGAGACGCATTTGGGAATTTCTGCCCCGGAGGGTTCCCATCCATGGGCCGCACCAGCATGGGGGGAAGGCGGGGACACTACCCATAGACTGCTGCCTCAAAATAAAGACACACGATTTCATTTTCAGAGCAGAATATTCCCTTATTCCCTTTCCCAGTTTAAGCCCTTTTTTTGAAAAACAAGACTTCATCCACCCTAGTATATTCAGATGTTAAAGTTAAACACGGGCATTTTTTTTCCAGAGGAGCCGTTGCTTATCGGGATGTTCTGATCGGCTTGGTGACTAAACACTTTATGTGACAATGTTATCATTTATATTATGATAGTTCCTTGAGAGAAATTATACAATAAAATATGATGCCAATTATAATTTATAAAAAGATTTTCTTGTTTATCTATTAGTCAAATAAAGTAAACAAACTACATTTTTAAAAAAAATATCCATGATAGTCGTGGCAATTTTATTATATGTATAATTTTCTAATATTAAGGGCACAAAAATTAAAAATTATCTAAAATATAAAATACAAGTGCATATATATGTGTGTGTGTGTACATAGGCATTGTTTTCCTAAGACACACAGACATGCCTCTCTGATAAATTCTATTTTCCCACTGATTTAGATGGAAATGTCGATAAACTCCCTAGCACTGTCCTTTCTTCCTTTTATTTATTTTCCATGGACCCATGAAGCCCTGATGAATCCAAATAACTGCTCCATTTTCTCCCTCCTCCTTTTCATCTTTCTTTCTCCTTCCTTTCTTTTTCTCTGTGTCTCTGAACCTCCCTTCTAGTTGACAGCGAGGATTATTCTGGAGCGCATGGATGCGAGGCCCAGCTGTGGTGTCCGACTCAGCGGGACTCACAGAGGCTGCCACGTAAGACAGGGCCACGGGAAGACTGGGCCATATTTCATCCCAATGACGTACCCACACACTTACAACAGCCCTCAGTTTATTTATGTGTTTGCTATTGCTGGCTTGACCGAAACTGATGACCTTCTAAAGAGCTGTATAAATGCTGAGATATTGAGAACTCATGAACACTTCTCAACTAAGTAAAGCTATGATTTCAGAAATATTTGACATCAATATTGGATTTATTTCAAAATGAGATACATTTATTTGCATTCCTGTTACAAGTTTTTCCTTATAATAAAGCTTTTAATTAAATTTAAGAATGCCAACACTAAAATATATAATGAAACCTAGATTTAAAGAAACTATCTTAAAATATTTGAAAACATGCTGCCTTTTGATGCAGCGATCCCACTGCTGGGACTATACCCTAATAATCCTGAATCACTAATTCAAAAGAACCTATGCACCCCAGTGCTCATAGCAGCATTATTTACAATAGCCAAGTGCTGGAAACAGCCTAAGTGCCCATCAGTAAATGAGTGGATCAAAAAACTATGGTACATTTACACAATGGAATACTATGCAGCAGAGAAAGACGGAGCTCCTACCCTTTGTGACAGCATGGGTGGAACTGGAGAGCATTATGCTAAGTGAAATCAGCCAGGTGGTGAGGGACAAATACCATATGATCTCACCTGTAAGTGGAACCTAATCAATAAAACAAACAAATGAGCAAAATAGAACCAGAGACTTGTAAATAAAGAACAAATGGACACTGACCAGGGGAAAGGCAGAGTGGAATAACAGGGGAAAGCAGGGGAAGGGGCAAACAAAGGAACATGAGTGAGGACTCATGGGCACGGACAATGGGGGGATTGTGGGAGTGGGGGGCGCGGTAGGGGAGAGCAATGGGGATAAAGGCAGGACAACTGTAACTGAACAACATTTTTTTTAAAAAAGAAAAAATATGAGAAAATTGGGGCATAATGTAATTGAAATTTTATTCATTAATTTACATGTTCAACTGCCATTAAAATTTTCTCCTGAGAGATGCAGCAAGAATAAATGATATTAAGCATGAAAAGCGATGTTAACTGTAGAGATTTCAAAATAAAATATACTGAAAGTAAAATAGCCTACTTTTTCTTTAAAAATGCAAAAATTAATTTTGAATTATATTTGATATAAAAAAGACTATAGTTTCATGATGTTACATTTAAATATATCAAGACCTGTTTCTCTTGGCTTACTTTAAAGAAACCATTCACAGTCTCTATTTTAAACCTTATTGTGCTGGTGAGAGACGCATAAAATAGAAACTCGCACATGTAGATGCCACTATTCTGGCCCCAGAGAGATGAAAGGGGTTCTGTTTTTGCTTTTATACTACAAGGAAATGAAGACTATGTTTCACCTTAAAGCTGCATAGGTGGAAAAAATCAAATTTATAAGGTACTTAAAGATGCCCTTTGAAATATGGAGACTTCTTGAATGTTCATTTAATGTATATATAGAAAAAAAGAGACAAATAAATGATTTTTACTTTTCATGTCCCAGGAAAGACCAAGAGTAAATGTGTTAGGATGAAATTTTATAAGCTCCTGTTTCTAAAACTTCAGCTCACTGCCCTGGTTGTCCGTGGGGAGCAGTGAAACGCAGTGATTAGCAGGTTGCAAGGCCTGGGTCTGGACGGGGAACCACTTAGGGACCGCGCTGCCTGCATCCTCCTGCGCTCCCTCTGCCTAACTACCCAGCAGAGCTCTCTCCCTCCCCGTCCAGCCCACATACTTACAATAAAGTTTAATTTATAGACTAGGTACAATACTAGATTCAATAGCCAATATCTAATAATAAAATAGAGCAATTCTAGCAATAAAGTGAGGGTTACTCAAACATACGCCTAGTGATGCTGAAACCCTGATAGGTGCCTGGGAGGTGACTGGGGCTCCAGTCTCCAGAAACGAGAGGGACAGAGAAAGCTGAGCAGTAGAGGGGTGGCTGGTCAGCAAGCACACAGGCGTGCCGGGTGGGGGGCCTGATCCCATGGCCCCGCTCCGCCAGGAATCTGCAGACTGTCCAGAGTATCATGCTGGTGGGCGAGCACAGGGCACAGCCAAGGTCACCAGAGACGGCCCAGATAACAAAGAAATCAGAGTCAGGACACTACCATCCTCATGTCCTCTTGCGGGGCTTGACAAATGGGAAGAGAGCAGGAATCATTTGCAGAGAAAATATCAAATGGAACTGAGTTGAATCTTGAGTATGACTTTGGATAAAATGTAGTTGTCTATTGCCAAGCAAAACTATGAGCTGAGAGTCAAGATGAAGTTATTTTTGATGTGAGAGCAACATTTTTCTGCCTTTTGTGCATCTTGTAGCTGAGAAATAAATAATAATGGTGCTACTATTATCAGAACAACACGGACTGTCTCAGGAAGAGAGGCTGAAGGCTCAACCCCTGGCAGACGCCGGAAGCTCTTCATGAATTAAGTTTGCATATACAGTCAGATTTCGGGAAAACAGGGTAATGAAAGCAGCAGCAGTAATACATTCTCCAACCTCCCTTCCTCCCTCAAAAAAAAAAGATATTTGAAAGCACACCCACCCAGGCCCGCCCACTGATGCACATTGGAGGGCTGCTTCCCCCCTACAGCCTCGCTGAGCTAGTGCCCCAGAGACGGGGTGGCCATGGTATGCCCTCTCTGACCCTCGGCCCAGGAGCAGCCCGGCAACGGGAGGACTGATGGGAAAGAAGGCCCAGGGGACGTCTGTGGGGAGGACTGACTCTGACTCCGTTTCTAAAAGTCCGCTCTGGCCGCTGGGTGGGACACAGTTGTTGGGAGCAAGGGCTTGAGTTTATGACACAGTTTCACATCTGCAGCCTGAGGGTGTGTCCTCACCCAGAACTCCGCACGGATTAGATGCGCACTTTGAAAGCAGGTAGCGTTTTGTGGGTTGTTTTCATCTCCGTAACTAAAGTTCTCAAGATTCCTAACATTTAGTGGGTACTCACAAAATAATTGTTAAGGAAAGAACACACTCAGATCATGTGCTGGGACTTTGGTGGAAGGTAATGTTATTTTAAATTACATTTTCATGGCATCCTGCTACGAATACATTTCCCTTCTCAGGAATGTCTGTAAGCCTCAATCTTAGACTTATGATCTCAGGTTGGAAGTATTATTATCTGGCTCTGTTTACTTGGCCCAGACGGACAGGGTGTCTGTTTTGCACACTAATAAATGCTCTGGGAAATGCTCACTGCTGAGGACACCATCCTGGGAGAAGACTTCCCAAACACTGACTTCCTTTCCTGAGACTGGAGAAGCTACTTCCATGACCCTGCCAGAGACGGGGGGTTAACCATAAAGTTAACAGCTTCGTTTTAGAGTAACAGGACAAGCACAGTTGTCAAATGTCCTTGTGGAAATTCTAGTCCAGCCACGGACTGGACAGCCAACTGTAACAGACGGAGAGAAAGGCCACCAGTCTCCTGGGCCTTCTTACCCATCAGTCCTCCCTGGCGGTCCCCGCCTCTCCATCCCGTTACCTTGCTCAGCGTGCAGCCTCCCTGCACGCGCGCAGGTTCCTGGAAGGTGTGCGTCTCGTCAGCCCCACGGTGCTGCATTCTTTCCCTTCGTCTCCAGTGCACTGCTCACAGGCCTTTAGTTGGCGGATTTCTCTACTCTCACTTATATTGATCAGCAGCAAATCGGGGCTGTTTTTACCAACATGCTTCATGTTTCCTTACTGCTCCTTTGCATCCCCATTTTCTTTCCCCATTTCCCTGCCTCCCATTTGATTGTTAGCATTTCTGCATTCCCTCAGAATTCTTTGATGGCATTGGAAATACAGCCTGCATTTCTACATATCTAGTGCTCTTCTCAAATTTGTAAGTGACCTATCCAATGGTAACCTTCCAATATTTGTAGAGGCTCAGCCGTGGGTTTGCAGAATTCTAAATAGATCCCCTATGTATTTCAGTAGATGTTTAGTATATTTATTATAAAACAGTTATTTGAAAATGACTCTTTGGATTTCTGTTTCCTGCCACGTGAATGACGAGGAGTTCTGAGAGGCACCACACACGCGTGCGCACAGAGTGCACACAGATGCACATGTAAATACACACATATATGCAGTGCACACATGCATAGACACATGCACACACCTGCACACACACACTTCCACACTAATCATCTCATGATGCTCACACTCACATAGACCCCACTGGTCTTCATGCCACAGGGTGGTTGTCAGGCTCACACAGCCCACGACCACAGGCTGAGCCCCTTCTGTGCTGACGGGACCTGGGCTAGAGTGACCTTCGCTGGCTGGGACAGAAACAGCTGGGATCTGGGCCATGCAGACAGGCCGAGGGCAGGAGGGAGTGTGGGGGGCAGGAGTGTAGGACATCTGTGTGACTGGATGAATGGTGGGCACACTGGGAGGGAGGGCTCTCCCATGTGTGATTCCCATGGCAGCACGTCTGTGGGATTCTGAACTTGGGAAGGACACAGGGAAGCTGGGCCTGGGATCCTTTCCACCACCACATGTTGGAGGGTGCTGGAGTGGCATCACGCAGCTGTCGTCCTGCGCGACTGGCAGAAACCAAGCCAAAGGACATCCATCCAGTAGACTTGGGAGGAATGTTCCCAAACTTGAGTAGACAAATGGCAAGAGACTAAAAGAGCAAGTGGGGCACTGACAGAAAGGAGAAGGAGTAGCCCCATGACAAACCAGCAGGGGCAACACGCCAGGGGTCCTAGAGTTTGGAATTGTCAACCAGAGCCTCAATGTCCTGTAGGAGTATGTACGATGTTTCAAAAGGAGGCATTTGCAAAAATAAACGTACAATAAGAAAGCATAAGAAACACAAGATTAGAATGGAATTTCCGTACATAAATTTGGTAAAGGACAGCATTGAAAATGCACAATATTTGCAGAAACTGATAGCCACATATTTTTCAGGACTGATGGAAATATGCAGCCACTGATCTAGAAAGTATAATATCTTCCACACAAAGTCCCATGGTGAGGGAGTGCTGAGCACAGAAGATGAAGATAAAACCTCGAAGGGCCAACCAAAGAAGGCCGAGTCGATAAAAGAAAATGACTGAATGACTGCAGATAGTTCGTTGGCACAGACACAAGCCAACAGGCACACGGCATCTCCTAAGACCTGGAGAAAATCCCTGTCAGCAGAACTATCAGTCAGCAGAGGGATCTTGCAAGGATGAAGGGGAGATGAAAATATTTAGAGAGCAAGTCGACACTGAGGAATTTTACCTGCAAGAGGCCCGTTCTAAAGGAAAATAGGAGGATGTCGTTCTAAAATAAAAATGGTCTGAGAACAGTCTCACACGCAAGAAAGATCAGCAAACAAATGAAACGGCGACAAAAGACATTCCACATTTCCCACTGCGATGCAGCTTAAATTGGAAATGCATAAATGCACATCTGTTTCATTTAGAAATTGAAAACCACAATTGTTGCAAAGAAAAAGGGTCAAAGAAGAAATTTTGAAAGATTTAGAACTGAAGGGCAGTGAAAGAAAAGCACAAGGCAAGACCTAAGTAGCAGAACAGTCACGCCGTGTCCATGAAATACCGACTCGACGTGTTGGAAATGGAAGCTGTCCTCATCAATCCAATCAACAGGCCACCCACAATCTCAGGAGTGATTTTCTGTAATGGGATGTGAAAAGCTGATTCTGTGTGTGTGTGTGTGTGTAAGAATCAAGGACCAAAAATATCTAAGACACTCCAACCAATCATAAAATCTTAGTATAATACCATTGATTATTTTTATTATTGTTGAATTTTCACGGCTCTAACACATTCCCGACATACCTGATGTAAAACTTAAATGTAAGTTTTAACATCCAGCTTCTACTTTGGCTGTTTGAATAGAGCTATGTTTGTTTTACCCCAGCAGAGGTTCACTTTTTGGAATAAAAGCAAATAAGTTTCTCTTTTGCCAAAGAGCAGACTGGAAAATCAACGGAATAGGAAGAAGGAACAGGAGGCACAGGGGAGAGGGCAGTGCTGGGCCAGCCCCTGTCGGCGTGTCGGGCAGTCAGCCGTGTCCTGCTGTCCTGTGACTTCCGTCACATCCCAGCAGCTCCAAACACAGTGTGGCCCTGTGCAGTGATGACCACTGTCCTACTCTCGTTTGACACTAAGTCGCATTACGCTAGGATTGACCCAGGCAAGTGAAGACACTTCTGAATATATTTGGAGTGTACCCACAGGGGAAAAATGTGCGTCACTCCAAGGAAAGTGAGACTTCCGGTTGTACAAAGGAAGGCGGGTGACTTCCAAGGAGACAGGACCAGCAGTGCTAGACTGGGTGGGCGGGGCTGGTTTCAGAGCGCGCAAACAGTGACGCTGCTGCTGCTGCTGCATCCGCACGTTTCCACGCGCCCAGCCTCCCGGGCAGTGTCCACACACCGGAACTGGGGGGGCAGCCAGGGCTGAACTGCAGCACCATCAGCGGCTCCACTTGTATCTTCAGAAAACCACCGCGTTCTCACCATTACTGGGCACTGGAAGGGGCCGGGGGCCTCTAAACGAGGGTCCCAAGCAACAAGTAGAAAAATTGCAACAATCACAAAGGTCCTAGGGGCTGAGGGCTGGCATGCATTTCTCCACGAGCAGACGTATGAAAAGAAGATGGCCAGAATTTTCCAGGGACAGGCTTCAGGATGGGCTCCACCAGGTAGAAACCAGCCGTCGGATGCCTTGGGGAGCCAGGTCTTGCCTGGCAGAAGTGGCAGATTATCAACAATGTAAACAATCCCGCCTTGACTTTGCAGTGCCCCTCAGATCACGTCTCCTGCCCTTTCTTTGTCCCCCGACACATCACTGGTTTTACAGACAAGGTTCCGGAAAGATCGTTCTGTACGTAGGGGCTCCAGCTGCTCAAATTGGAGCCACTATCCTGTTCCCTCTGGGCAGACGACGAGCAGGGTCTGACTTTCATTTATTTGCTGTCTTCAGAGACTCATTCATTTGGCCGTAAATGACTGACGGGTGAGCTAGGTAATATCTTTACAAGTCCTGCCGACTGTACACTGTGCTTATTCTTACATTTTAATGCAATGTCAGATATTTTGTAATTTTTAGAAAATTATATACACCTGTAGTTTCTCAAGTTTACTTTAAAAATTATTTCACAATTACCAAGAAATTTCAGTGTGACTCAAAATACTTACAGGAAGAACATTGCTGTTGGCAGTTGTTGAAAAGTCTCAGGTTTGAAATTAGAGAAATTTGTGTCACTGTCTTAAAGATCAAAGTTCTTTCAGGACAACATAAATACTTTGGGTTTTATTTACCTACCTTTATTCTTCAGGAAGAGCCACTCCTAAACCACATTGCAAAAGAATTAAGAAATAGCCCAGTGGTCTTCCTTGGGCTCTTATTAACCCACACATTACAGTAAGCAGATCTTTTAACTGTCTCTTGAGCTCCTACGGAACACCTGGCGGTTGAGGTTTCTAAGTCTCATTTCACATCCTCTTCTGGCTTCTCAGCATCATCAGAGGGACCGATGTGTGACTGGACTAGCCTGATACACTCTGCTGGCTGCTCTCACTTCTATGGTGACGCACAGGCCCAAGGCTGGGCTATTGCAATTCCGTTTTCTATTTAAAGATTTAGGGTTTGGGTGTTACATACATAGTTTTACGAATAGAGCAGTGAAATAAAAAGCTGTTCTCACTATTGCTGTATTTTTACTAGCAAGGGATGCTATTTTATCCTATTTTGTATGTGTAATGTATAATGCTAGTAACTTGAAACAAGTAGGATGAGCGAAAGTTACAAATGCTCTTGGATTGTCTGAATATTCTTTAACAGAAAAAATTGTTACTAATTTAAAGATTTTAAAAATCTTTGTTCTACCTTATTTTCTCTGATCATCAACCTATGCTCGCTAGTGAATACGCTGATTCTTCCAGACCCCAGCAGACACTATGTAAGATGCAGTCTCAGATCAAGGAGAGTTGAACCCGCCCAGGAACACTTAGCGCATCGACAGGAAACCCTACGAAACAAAATGCGCTGCTGACAGCTGCTGCCAAACAGGCCGGTGTGGCCTGGAGGGGGTGCTATAGGGATTTCAAGCAAAGTCCCAAAGTAGGAAGATTTGAGGAAGAACCATCTTGTAGCTGAAGGAGAACGTTTTCTCTCGGCGGGACGGAATGCAGGGAAAGCTGCACTTCTGAAGATCGGTGATGAGGTAGCTGGCAGAATTATGGCGAAGAGTGGTGAAGAGCTTTCCAGAGGGAAAAAAGTTACTATTTTGTCACTTCCCTCCCCTCGTTTTGCCTCTTTGAAGGCTGTATCAACCACCAAGTAAATTTTGATGTATAAAGTCAAGAGAGAATAAAATAAGGCAAAATAATTATTCAGTGGAATAACCAGTTCAATCAAAATGGGGAATTTACAGGTTGCATTGAGTCTGGGTCTAAAAATATTTTTCTGCCCTGGAGACAGATCTCCCGAGGCTTGTTGCTGAAATGTTTACTGAAGACTCAAGGGTTGAATACTTACATCGAATCTAGGGAAGAATAATGATTGCAATGAATAATGCTCCCCAGATGTTCCACATCTAACATTTTAAGTTGTTGCAGCAGCCCAATGAGTTTGATACCATTGTCCCCACTTTCTAGAAGAGCAATCTGATGGCCACCAAAAGCCACTCGAGGACCAGGTGACGGAGCGGGACTGTAGCCCAGCTCTCTGAGGTCAGACACACTCCTCCAAACTCCAGGTTACGTTCTGTTGGAGCCAGGTCTTCAGAATACCAGCTAAAAGGGTCTGAATACGTATAACTTCCTGCCTCTTCCCTAGCATTTGATACTAACCACGTCCACGTAAAAACGGTCAATACTCTATAATGCAATATGAAAAAAATACTGGGGTTCAAGCTCAATTTCACTTTTAAGTTTTAGGTTGACCAACTACTCTGAGCATTTATTTCTTTAGAACATGGAAGTAATAAAAATATTTCAGTTTTCAACTTCATAACATTATTTGCATATCATAAGGAAGTTGGAGCTGCAGAGAATTGATGTTTGGTAATTCATTAGTTGACATATCTATGTGTGGTCCTGAAATTATCTCCAAACTTTGTCACTTATTGGAGAAATAAGATACTATATTGCATTTTTACTGGTAATTATTTGGGCAAAAAAATATGATAAATATATTACAATTCCCAGACACTGGTCATAAAAAGAATAGGGCATAATTTCTGGGCTGAAGAACTCACGATATGCTGGGTGGGGGGTGGGGGTGAAGTTACCACTAGGATTATAAGAGAGAAATCATGATGCCGGAGTAGGGACACACACAAGAAGCACCCCACACAAGAGGGTTGTCTTCATCTGAGTTTTAAGCTGGAAGTAGGAATTCACTAAGTGGAAGAGAGCTTTCAAGATGGAGGAAACAGCATCTCCAGTGGCACCAATGGTGGTGTATTGGGGATTGCAACACTTGAGATTGAAGTTCCAGGCACTGGGGCATCACAGATGAGCCTGGAGAAGGGAGATCCCACAATGCTCTGTATGTCCCGCTGAAGATCTCAGACTTTATCCCGCAAGCAAGGAGGCACCGGTAAGGGAGATTACCCAGGCCAGCGTCATCATCAGGTGAGAACATGAGGGAGCCCGCACTGGCAGATATTTGGCCATTATGGCAGGGCAGTTCTGAAGTAGGAACACGAGTCAAAAGTCTGTTCTAATAACTCGGGTAAGAAATCAGGAAGGCCTGGAGTCAGTGCTGGCGTAGAAGGTTAAGGCAGAGATTCAAGAAGTAATCGAAAGCATTTCTGAAGGACGTGGGGGTTCAGTGAGAGAGAGGAATGACGGGTAATTACGCAGTTCATTGCTTGGGGCACTAGGGACTGGTGGTGTGCCAATGCCCCAGATATGAAATGCAGGAGGAAACAGGATTTTAGGGGAAGGAAATACTGATATTTCTTGAACTTGAGGAGGAAAGGGGACATGCAAGCAAAGACAGCAGTAGGCTGAGAAATAAATGGTGAGAAGGAGGTACTACGGGAAGTGCGTGCTTCCACGTGCTGGCCCCGTGGCGAGTGTCGGGAGCACAGACACGACTCACCGCTGCTTCCTCGGGAGTCTCGGGCGCAGTGGGAGAGCACGTTACGTAAACAGACAATCACAGGGCAGCGAGAGAGAGCACACACACACACACACCATAGCGCCGGGAGAACAGGGTTCCTCTTTTATTTGCCTCGAGAGAACAAGAGGGAACGAACATCCAAAAGGGAGGAAACGACCTACGGGCAGTGTTTAGACATGAAGAAATTGCAATTACGTGAGGGGAAGGTGTTAGCTACCCTTCCAGGGGCAATAGCTTCTCCACACACGTGAACTAAATCAATACGTTGCACATTTGAAACTTGCACAGTGCTACGTATCTCAATAAGATAGATAGATAGATGATAGATAGATAGATAGATAGATAGATAGATAGATAGATAAAGTCAAATAGACCAGGGAGCCAGAATGATCTTTGCAAATATCAGAATAAAATGATGGGCCTCCCATACTCCCAACCTTTCAACTCATTTCCGTTTTGTGGAGATTTGAACGAAAGCTGCTCTCCCCCTGCAGAGCCACACAGAGCGTGGTCCCGTCCCCTCGTCTCTGGCTGCACCCGGCTCCCAGTGCATCTCGCCACCTTGCACCTCTGCACTTCTGCACAGGCCGCTGCGTTTTCTAGAAGGCTCCCTTCTTGGCTGCCAGACAGGGTCCACCCTTGCTTTACGTACCTGACCTTTCTTCAACCTCAGCTCACAGTTTCTTTTTCGGGAAAGTCCTTTCACAACCTAGGGCAGGTCCGCAGGTCATGCACTTTTTATAACCTTCTTTATCCCACGGACCTGTTGTCACTCGTCAGTCACTGACAAGGTGTTAGTTCAGCCCTGTACCTACACAGGTAAGGTCTCTACCTCTAAGGTCCGAGTTTGTCTGGACCGTCACTGGCTCCCCCGTGCCCGGCACAGTAGAACCTCAGAGCAAGTACACAAGACTCACTTCATTATAAAGCCTTCAATAAATGGATGCATCGACAAAGACATCCCAGGCAGGAGAAACATGTACAGATGCACAGAAGATTGTAACTGCAGACAGTTTTGTATGAAGGGAAGTCTTTTGTGGGAAGGAGATGGTGGCGGACAGCGCGGTACACAGACAGGAAGAAGGCGGGTGGGGGCCCTAATCACCATGATACCAAACAGTAGGCTCAGCTGCTGAACGCTTCCAACTGGAGGACGGATACAATTTGACTTCCGGCCATAATGTGTTAGATACATGGGAAAATGTGTCTGAATGGAGAAGACTGGTTCTCAACCTTGACCAGATGAGACTTACTGAGGGAGGAGAACCCCTCAGCGTAATGGGAGTAGAAATGGAGAAAAGAAAAAGAACAGGAGAAATTTCGAAGCATGTAAAACAATGACTTAGTGCATGAAGAAGACACAGTGAGTCAGAAAGACAATGAAATGTGTGATTTGGACGTGAATTTCTGGATGAACCACGGTGCTGTTGATCAGTAACAAATAGAACCTAGGAGAGGAGTTGGGCTTGGGGAAAATCTCAGTGAGTGGTGTTCATCTGGGGATGTGGACCAATGAGTTCAAGGTCGGGCATCCTAAATACAAGGTCTAGAGCGCATCTTGGGGGTTCCCCGTGAGTCTGAGCACAGCACTGCGCCCGAGAAAGCAGAGTGAGGTGAATGAGAGAACGCCCAGTGGCCTGAGATGGAGCATGAGTGATTGTTTCCCGACCCAGCAGAGTAAAAACTGAGTCAAAGTGTTATTCCTCCTTACTGTGAAGGTATCTGTGACTAAATTTATCATTTTAACTTTCATAGAAATCATTGCCTAGGAGGGAAGAGCTTAGGGTCAGACTGCACAGGGTTTTAATTTTTCTTCTGTGATTTGCAAACTGGGTGACCTTGGGTAAGTTTTTAACTTTTCTAAGCTTTTTTCCTTCTTTCTAATATAGGAAAACAGTTTTATATCCAAATGGTTCACCAGGTGTATCTCTATGGGGTTCGAACAGGAATAATCTCACTCTACTTCCAGCTACAGGCTGGGACTGGAGAATTTTTCTTTCCTGACCTTGAATGAGAGCTTCAGAGGATCCTCTAGCTTTTCAATACCAAAGAAACTTCTTGTTACAAGCACTGAGACTCACTTTCAGCCACTTCAGCTGTTCAAAATGCCACAGTTGCACAGCCCCAAACGCCCTCTCCCACCCTGCCGCCACCCAGTCAGTGCCTCCAGGGGACCTCAGAAGGGAAAGGGGAGACACATCTTTGTCTTCCTCCCAGTCCCCTCCTCCACCTCATTTTTGAAGCTACCAGGTTGAAGAACAGGTGAAAGAGAGAGAAGCCAACCTCTCTGCTATAGACTGAATGCCTGTGCCCCCCGCCCAAATTCATGAGTTGACAACCTAATCCCCAAAACAATGGTGTTTGGAGGTGCAGCCTTTTGGAGGTGATTGATCACAAGGGGCAGAGCCCTCTCGAATGGGATTGGCGCCCTGAGAAAGGAAGCTCTGGAGAGTGGCCTTCCCCTCGCCCCATGGGAGGGCCCAGGGAGGACACACTGTCAATGATCCCGGGGGACAGGCCTCGCCAGACACTGAATCTGCCGGCGCCTTGACCTTGGGCCACTGCTCCTCCAGGACTGGGGAAATAAATTCCTGTTGTTAAGAAGCCACTCAGTCTACGGTGTGCTGTTATCGTAGCCTGAGCAGACTGCAACATGGTCCGAAGTTCAAATTGCTCTTCTATGAAACCAGGGTGCAGGGAAAACAATGCAATTTGGTTTTGAAAGATCAAGGGATCCCTGTTTTTAATGCATGTTTTTTGTTTGTTTTAATGAAATAGTAAGTGATTTCTCAACTTTCGTGTCTGGAGCCATCAAGTTCTGTGCGGTCCAAATGGGTGAAGGACTTACCCAAGGTCACATGGCCAGCTTTTAATTCAGGGCCCACAGGACCCCGGGGTTCTGGAAGCGCCTTCAAGGTGAGATAACTTGCCTTGCAGCAGAACACCTCGAATGCCGCGACAATGCCTATTTTTATTTCTTGTCACAAAAAAGGATAGAGTCTCCCTAAGGGGCAGAGAGCAGAACTATAAGGACATCCACACTAAAGGCACAGAAAGGGAGGAAAGGCCCACTGCCTCTGAGGCCCCAGTGTCTCAGCATATCCAAGAAAGGTGCTATTAACTTTTTTTAATTCAGCCAGAGTCCTCTGTATTTACCATGGTGATTTTATTTGTCTGTTTAGCTTCTGCTCCTGGAGGACTGTCACCTGGAGGACAGTGACAGTCTCTTGCTGTCATTTCCAGAGCCTGACACTTAACAGGTGTTTAGGAACACCTGTTCAAGGAAGGCCTGGAGCCCATGAGCGAAGGTTTTGCCAGCCTCTCACGGTGAGAAGTCTCCATCTCTGCATAGCTCATGCCACTGCCTGGAAGTGTAACCTTTGTATCTGATTCTTTTGAGAACAGCAGTTTTTTCAGTTCTTGAGAGTCATCATTAAAATCCTAGATTGCCCTAGCTGGGGGGGAATAATAGTCCTGCCCCCTAAAATTCCTCCTCCGCAGAGATTGGGTTATCAGGACCATCGCCAGGCAGGACCCTGGCTCAGAAGAGACATCTGCAGGAGGGGGTTCTGAGGGGAGTCTAGAAGACGGACGCAGCATGGCAGGCGGGAGGGCGAAAGTGCAAACACCAACAGTACTCGTGGGCTACGCACAGTCCCCCTCCACGTCTTCTTAGACCAGCTTGCCTTTTATTCTCATGGGCACATTCTTGGTTTAACAACATTCAGTTGCTACATGTAGGCAGCTATTTGACCTGGATTTGGAAGCCACCCTATGTACCGTCAGAGGGCTAACGAAAGGTGCACGGACGCCCCAACAACGCAAAGCACTGGGTGCCAGTCAAACATTTCATATTACAAAAACCAGTCTTCCAAGGGTCTGAGCAGCAGGGGGATAATTATTGAGAATGATTTATAATGATCTCAGAAAGTCTACGAGTGGCCTAGAGAATTTTTCCCTAATATGCATTATATCATCTGATGATCTACTTGAGTTTGTCTCAACAGCAAATTCAGAGGTAAAGGGGAAAGAACCAGACAAGCAAACAAACAAACAAAAAACCTTCTTAAGATCATGCTCTGGCATGAAGCCAATAAAACAGGCAGAAGAACAGGGCTAATTTAAGTTTAAAGGAAGGCGATCTTCCTGGTGAGGCTACTGTTTGTTTGGGGATTTGAGGCAAATGACAAACACTAGGGAGGGTCACGAAAGCACCACACTGACCAGCTACGTGGACACTAAGTCAAGCAGATGCATGATGATGGCCAAATGGGGTAGAAGTCTGTTGACCACCTCTCCTAGGGCATCTACATCATCCCCGCTCCATACCAAGAATTCTCCAAAGGATGGAGCCCCTTCCTCACCTGTAAATTTGGGAAGCAACTGCTGTTTGTCACGGAACTATGGGCAAGCTTCTGCATTGGTGACAACTCGACCAGCTAGTCATTGAGGGGATGGGGAAGAGGGTTTGGGAGGCAGAGGCTGAAGCCAGGCTCACAGAAGGATGGAGAAGAAAGGGTTTGAGGTAAGGGAGAAGAAAAAAATATTTGGAGGGAAAGCAAATATTTATATGAAATAGGTTGGAAATTTGCTTTTGGAAACTTGACATAATTCCCTAATCCAGCTCCTTGAAACTATCAGCAAATCTGTATTTGCACCAATGATGTTCCTATGATGTTTGCATGTTTGGCGTGGGGGACGGAATGGTTCCGAGATCAGTCCCCACTCAGACCCAGACGAGAGAAGATGCAGTACAGGATCCTGTGGAATGGGTTGCATTATGCACACAGTATCTTCCTCCCTTCTGGCGAAACTGGGCCGAGCAGCTAACACAGCAAGCACCTGGCAGACCAGAGATCTAGAACTCAGAAAGGAAAAGGGCTTGTCCTAACAACGCAGCTGGAAGACAAGCTCGCCTTACTTTCCAAATCTGGGTTCTTTCAGCCCAGATTTTTCCAGACTTCAAACCAAAGGCTTGGCTGCAGCTGGCTGGCGCTGCAGCTGACTTCACTGCACAGTGTCACATGGCTGGCTCACCTGTCACCACCTGCTACAATGAGGGGCTGTACCACTTTGACATTCATGGTCAAGAACAAGTGGGTCACAGAAAAGACGTTGAGTTCTTTTGAGATTTAATAAAAAGGTAACGCTGTTTGACGTTCTTTGTATGCTTAGAATGGAATAAAACAATGAAATAAATTGTGTACAGCAAAGTCTCAGAGGTCCAAGGGGAGGTATTTTCATTGTACTTGTAAATTTGCTCTGTTTGAAATTAATTTTTTAACAAGTCCACAGAAACATAAAGCAGTGCCTGTATGGCAGAATCCTCAAAAGGAAGATGCCGAAGTCCAGTATAATTTCAGCATTTGAACTTGCCATTCACTTTTTTTAACTCGTTGACAACTATAGATTAAGTAAATCAATTATTTTTCTATGGCAAATGCATATTATAGGGCACTTAAAATATGAATATTATTTTACAGGTTTAAAATTGATTCACAATATATAGAATATAAGCAATGTCATTATCATCATTATTATTGATTGCTAATATTGATGACTAACATGATGTTGATGATGCCAATGATGAAAGTAAAATATTGAATTAATATTGAAAATCCAGAGGAAATTGTTTGCTTAATTATGATATAGAGACAAACATCGCATTATATAAAAGATGTTACAGGATAAAAACAGTTAAATTCTAGCATCACTAAAAACATCTTAAACTCAACAGTAAAATCACAAAGGGTGAAGAACGCCCTCAAGCAAATATGTATTTAGTTGTTGAGAGTGGGGCATAGCCCTAAATATCCATCCTTCCTGTGTCCAAGTCGAAGCTTGGCTAGGGCGATGACCTTGAGCACATTTAAACAGTTTAAATCTATTTTTTTTTAATCCAAAACAAGATTGGCAATGATATAACAACTGGTGAGAGCTGTGACATCAAATTAGATCATGCACGCACATGCTTAGAACAATGCCCGCATGTCCGATAATAAGAACTCAGTAATTCACTGTTTTTAGTGAGTTGAGTATCTCATTACGAGACAGTAGAGAGCAGGAATCCCACACACAGGAAACATCACGGGAGCACACACTGCATCTCCGTTCTTTCTGTAGTGCAGCCTGCAGCGTGGCATCTAGAATGACTGTGGGCCACAGATTGTTTATGGGCGCTGAGAGAGCCGTGAAATAATGAATCATAGCCAGACTTGATCTCAGGGAATATTGTGTCACCTGTGAAGTAATGTCAGTGTTTTGACTGTATGCTCCTGTAGCAAATTCATAATGATATTGTGTCCAGTGCTGGTCTCACGAGTAAACGGAAACTGAGAGATTACGTAAATCTCCGTTGCCAAAAGTCATGTAAGAGTGTTTCAGAGCCAGGATTTGAATTCAGGCGATCTGGCACTATGGCCCATGTTTCATCACATTTCAGGAAACTGTGCATTTTTGCACACCACCCCCTTATATGAAACTATGAGGAAACTATGAAGCGCTGAGAAAAACGTATGTAGAGATTTAAAAAACAAAACAAAACTGAAGACCTATCCGAAGAGACCGCAGCAACCACTGAGCACGTTGCCAGTGCCCTCTGAAAGGACTGCGTGTCCTCCAGGGTAGTTTAGGGGCAAGGCCTGAACAAACTCTCTCTGGTTGCACGTGTATTACAAATTAGGGCCTCAAGTGATGGGTGATTTTTTTCCCCAATGAAGATATACAGGTGACCTTGAACATAACTCAGAACCATTGAAGAACTTTTCTAGGCATAAAAGAATATCTCATCCCCAGGTAATGAGAAGACCCTATCAGATCACATGCTCAGAACTATTTTTTACAGTAGGTTAACAGAAAGTTGAGCCTTATGATCTAGAATAGAACGTGTAAGTTGTGGCTAGAAGAAAAAATATATCCGATTCAAGCTCGAGAGGTGCAGCCCAAGGAAGTAAACGCCAGTTCGAACATGTGACGCAGGAAACGAAATACCCTATTTATTCATGCGATGCCTATACTCCTATATTAAGGGTTCATAAATAGTTCAGATGGAAATGGCATCTGTATTTTTTTCTAGAAGCTGGGGGAGCATAACAAACAAATGAGAGAAGAGGCCGGCAGAGCCCACAGGTACAGCGCACGGCCTGGAGCTCCGGCCGCCTGGAGCATCAGGAACCGCCAGGCCCGCACCACCTGGGCGCTGCACCACCAGGGCACTTGGAGGACTGAGGTGAGCAGCCCTGCTTGGGGACTGGAAGCAGCTGGGGAGGGGAGGGCGGTGGGTGGCGAGCAGAGCAAGCACCCAGGAGGACAGAGAACAGAATGGACAGAATGGAAATCATACAAAAGGTAAAACAGTTTAAAGGAAAATCAGCATGGTGGCATATATTTTTAAATGACCTTTTCATTTTCATTTAAAATTGAGCTGCAAATATTATTTCCAGATGAGGAAGGATAGAGGAAAGGGGGATAAATGGTGCTGGAAGGAGACTGGACTTGGGGTGGTGAACACACAATACAATACACAGAAGACGTATTATAGAAGCATACACCTGACACCTATATGTCAATACTCCTGTGAGCCAATGTCACCTTCCTAACTCCACGAGAAAGGTGATTATTAAAAGAAAGTCATCTGCACATACAAAAGAGAGAGCAGCGATGTTCTTACCCATTAACCAATTATCCACAGCGGCGGGTCTCTGCGAGGCCGACTCATGCTAAGCCCACGGAAACCCTCCATTTCAGACTTCACTTATCATTGCCATGACAACCCTGGTGCTCCCTGCTCATTCATCAGCACGGCACTGGCCATTCTCCGCACGCTCTTGTTTGCCCGCCGGATCTGCTAAGGAAACGCTCTTCCTTTCCGACAGCACCGGCAAGAGTCATGGAGTCGGGTGCTTTAAAGTGGCACTGATTTCCTCGGAGTCTCTTAGACAAACTCCTCGGGGCTTTGAAGTGCAAATTTCAGAAGAAACGTTTCCAGGGAATAGGAGTCTTCTGATTTGCCTTATGATTGATGGGGAACAAAATAGAAGTGGCGTATTTATGGCTAACGTGCGCTCCTGCCTGAACAAGTGGAGTTGAAGTCCTTTGCGGGTAACCGCCCTGCTGATTGTGAAGAGCTCTGAGCTGCTGTGATCACTCTGATTCTCATGGTCGTCTAGGCAGAGTGAGGTGTCTGCAAGTTGTGGCAAAGGGACAGACTGAAGCAGAATTTCAAGCAAGTCAGCAGCGCTGTGGACTGGTGGGAAGCCAGCCAACCGAGCAAGCAAGAACACACCGCTTAGCTCGTTTGAAGCAGAGACATCAGGCAAGTGCGCCGTGAAGAGACAGAGGGAGGCTTCAAGAGCGCCGGGTTCCACAAATAGCTGTCACTGCCACAAACAAAAACACCACCGATCCATGAGCATCTCCGGGCAGAACCGCAGGTGGTTATTTTGTTGTGGTTGTGGACATCTGCATACATAAAGATGACTCACACAGAATCAGATAGATATAGATATAGATATAGATATAGATATAGATATAGATATAGACATAGACATAGACATAGACATAGACATAGACATAGACATAGACATAGACATAGACATAGATATATAGATATAAAGATATAGAATCAATTTATGCATGGGAAAATCCAGCTCAGCAAAGTGGATATCCTGTATTTGAACAAAGGTGTTCTAAGTTCTGGATGTCAAGTCTGAAATGGGTCTGAGTTAAAATCCAGATTTGTTAGGGGTGTTTTTTTTTCCCCGAGGCTCTAGGAGAGAATCCATTCCTTGCCTTTTCCAGTGTCTAGAGGGTTCTCACATTCCTTGGCTTGCGGGTCCCTTTCCCACCTTCAAAGCCAGAAATAGCCATTGGAGTCCTTCTTACATCACAGGATCTGACAAGGACTTTCTGCCTTGCTTTTCCAGACTGGAGGGCTTTTGTGGTTACATTGGGCCCTCCCAGATAACCCAAGCTAACCTTCCTGTGTTAGAGTCAGCTGGTTGGCAGCCTTAATCCAACCTATCTTAATTTCCCATTGCCCTGTAACCGAATCTACTCAAATTCCAAGACTTAGGACATAAACATTTTTTGGGGGGTGTCTTCTACATCTGGTTTCTCCTTTCCTATACTTTGTGAAGTCACTGTGGGAAAGATAGGTCTTGTGTCTGCTGTATTTCTACAGTGTGAGCACAGCAGATCAATAAATATTTGTTGAACAAATATAAGCCTCAAACACACCTTCATGGAAATTAAGTTGTTCTGTGCATTCACTTTAAGAATAGCAATGTGAGCTATACTCACATAGCTATAATGGAATGCAGATTCTAAAATAAGAAAATGCTTTTGGTCAAGAACAAAACACATGTGAGTAGTTTTCCTGATAATCCCCTGATTTATTTTGCATATAAATAAAATGACAATATGCCTCAAATTATCTGTGAATTGTTCTAAAAGAAAATATTTTTTTAAAAAATGAAAGGGCTAGAATATTTTATTAGGCAAAATATAGAGAATGCTTATAATTTGAAAAGCATGCTTCTTGAATATACAATAAGTTAAATGCTAGAGTTTTCTAAAAGAAGATTACTAAGAAGCCTGGTAACTACCGAAACCCAGAAAAAAACAAGCGTGTGCAAAATGGAGAGACAGCATACGCAGGGTTTCTCTGTTTTGTTTCTTGACTATTCTCCTTGCTCAAATGATGCAATTTCTCCTGAAGACCATGTTAGCGAAGGGCGGTGGATTCTGGTCCTTTGACGTTGGGACTACTATATGACCGGGTGCAGAGGTGACATTCTGGCTGAGTTATGGCCTCACCGAGTCCTTAAGCACCCTTCATGCATGTCAGTAAGCAGCGCCCTGTTCCAGGAGTAAGTATGGCTGTGGTCTACTCCCGAGGCTCCAGATGGGAGCAGGATCAGCCCTTCTCTCCCCTCATTGGAGCATCCCCAATGCTGTGCTGCTGTACAGCAGCCGCGGAGGGAGGGAGGGTGCTGGCGACTGGAAGCAACTGGCCTCACAAGAAAAAGTCGGAGACATGTGTGATGAAGGAGGAAAAACTGTGAGATGTCTAAGAGAAAGAAATGAGAGTTTCGCCTTGAGTATTTCACCACGTGAGCTACAGGTTTCAAGTCACGGGGCCAGGGCCCACAGCTGACCGAGTCAACAGTACAGATACTTGAGGAGCACAGGAAGTGAACCCTGGGCTTCCTGAAGGCTCTGACGGGCCGCAAAGGCAGACTTTTGTGTTAGAGGGAGCGGGAGGGCAGACTGGACGCCGTGAACCGAGAGACATTTCAGACAGCATGGAAGAGGTGAGTCTCTAAATGCATATACCAGTTAACGATGAGATGTGAGTGAGCTAGTATTACCCCTTAATTAAATTTCCTAGTATAACTGTACTAACAGTACTTGCAATATGTGATGTAATTAAAGTCGTGATCCCTACCCTTTATGGAAAGTGTGTCAGCACGAGGTTACATAACTCCCGAGGCACAAGCAGGAGCTGAACTTCTACACGGGGCTGACGCGCCCCGCCGACACTTCTCTAGACCGTGGTGTCTTCATCTTTACAATGGAAAGGTCAAAGGAGATGAATTTCAAGGTCTCTTCTGGCTCTACGGAAAATGCACGTCTACCAGGCAAATATGCCTGAGACTCTGGGCGGTCTAGCCCCAGGGCACCATACTCAGAAACACGCTGTCCAGCCATAAACCGCTAGATAAACAGGAGCACGCCCAACACTTCCCTCCACCGCTTCAGGGCACCACAGGACGAGGAAGGCACATGCTCTGTGCAGGGAACTTCTTAAAAATCGTCCTTCTCCTCCGTGGCTGCTTTCAATATTCTCTGCACAGATGGAAGCTAATCCGGGAAATTTTCTCTCCCACTCTCAACTTCTCTCCTGAACACCCACCTAGACCAAAGCATCTCTCTCTCTCTCTCTCTCTCTCTCTCTCTCTCTCTCATTCCTCTGCCTACATCCTGTACTGGATACATCGGATCCACCAAGTTGGGGGCTGGCTGGATGAAACGGTCCTCACATGGTACCTATCGGATGTTGATAAATTTGTCCCTCTGTGACTCTGAAATTTTTAACTGCGTTTCTTGAAACATTTGCCTCAAGAAGACATGTGACTCTGCACCATACATTTCCCTTTTGTCATCCTTTGCTAGGGCTGAAATGAAAATATGTTGGGTCCGCGGCAAACATCTGATAGGAGGACAACACCAACTACCTGACCCAAATGTAGTCGACAGCGCATTTCTCTGTGAGGAACACAGTCACCAAATAAAGGCCTTCTTTTAACCTTAGCCTCTCGAACTCTTAGTCTTTCATGTTTTTAGAGCAAAACCCAAATGAAACCAGTTGTTAAAAAATGATGCAGACGTATGCCTATTTTTTCCTTTTTACCAGAGCATATACATCAGAAGTCTGATTTCTTGACAAGAAAATTCAGGCACTTTCAGCATGGTTAACACTCACACGTGCATTTACATTTTGAATTTTTTTAAAAAGGAAAAGTATTGCACTGAATAATTAAACCTGCATTGAACCCATGACAATATTTTACTAAATAATACATTTGATTTAACATGCATAGAAATCTTTTTAAACTCTCAATTGAAATCACCGCATTGCAGTGTATTTCCATTGCTTTGAAGTTGATCAGAATGGAGCCGGAGAGGCTAGGAGCTGGGAGAATGCTCCTCACACATTTTGAGCCCCTCAGATGAAAGGTGCTATTTGAGTACAAAGTAACATCAGAAATTCAACTCATTTAACAGCTTCATTCACTCCCATGCCGCATCTAACTCCACCTCACCTACTCGGCACTTTACATCACAGCTCCCCCGCAGGCTGTGTATAACTTTGTTTCGGAAAACGTATGGTCCAAAGAGGAAGGTTCCAGGGCACCTCCCGCTGCGTCCACGCACAGCAGAAAGTCTCTCCATTCGGGAATAGGAAACAGGGTGAACAAGTGATGTTTGTCCCTGAAGAGACTGAACGGGTTACTCTCCCCAAGAGTGGGCAGTGTCCTGGGTGTTTCTCTTTCTTAATATTAAACAAAGTTCCCGGTTTTATGTCACTGGGATGGAGAGGGACAGATTTTCTGCTACACGTTTTCTCTGCAGTTTATACTTTCACCTGGCAGAGAACTTTGAGGCATGGAGTCAGCTGGCTGGCGGGGAAAGTTATTTTCTACTCAGAAGTTGTTCTTCGAGTATTAAAAAAAACTGCAGAATATGGAGAAATGGTATTCTCCCTTCTAAAAATTTCTTTAAAAATTGCCTATTCTAGTATTTTTGCTTTTTAGATATTTTACCCTAAGTAACTTTACTTACACAAGTGATTTGGTGTCATTTTTCAAACATTAAGGCATAACTGATGATCCTGGTAAATGCTCGGTATTTCTGGATCTTGGCCCCTTTAAGTCTTCCTCATTCCTTCACGGCTCCTGCCTCCGGTACTCATGTCTGGTGACTATTATTCTAGTATTACTTAAATACTTTCATCACAAATATTTTCTTTTTTTTAAGATTTTATTTATTTACTTTTAGAGAGAGGGGAAGGGAAAGAGAAAGAGAGGGAGAGAAACATCAACGTGTGGTTGTCCCTCGTGCACCCCCTACTGGGGACCTAGACTGCAACCCAGGCCTGTGCCCTGACTGGGATTCGAACCAGTGACCCTTTGGTTCACAGGCTGGCCAATCCACTGAGCAACATCAGCCAGGGCACAAATATTTTCTCATCATTCCTTTTTATACAATAAATTTGGTTTAAATCTTTTTTAAGAAAAAAAAATTGTCCTAAGATGAAAAAACAATATCATTCTACTACCATGAGCACTTCTAGACATTTTTTCATTAAATTACCTGTGGGTTATCAAATTTTCCATCATCTAACCTTTAACATTGTCAGTGATCCTGAACTCATGTCTCTTCTCAAGAGTGGGAGAGCGTACTGTTAAGTAAATGTCTCAACACGACTCTGTTCACAAGGAAAGAAGAGAGATTCCTCCCCACCAGGGCTCTGGGCCCCCCACCCTTCCCTAAGCCTCACCCCAACCTTCCCTAAACCTCACCCCACCCTTCAGCTCTTCAGACCCCAGGACTGACCAGCTGGCTGCTGCCTACTGCTCAGCCTCACTCTGCTTCTGTCGTCTGGTGATTCATCACTGCCCAGTGGACCTGGGTAATCACATGGTATCCAAAACCCATCACAATTCCTGAACTCAGTGAGGCATCATCAGAGTGAGTCAGGAGATGCAGGAAAAGCCCTGTGTTTCCGCAACACCTTTCCTGGCTCCGCCCCCTCCATCCAGGTCCAGCTGGCTGGCTCCAGTGGCCAGCAGCTGGGAAGCAGAGCTACTGGCAACCCAGGAGCCAGGGAGGGACAGGCATTTGTTTTTTTAAGTCGAGTAGAAAAGAAAGTCAAAGAGACATTCTCTGATATCACTAAAATACTAAGAATCAGAAACATGTTTTACGATAAGTGCTGACACGAATTAGCGTCCTGGTCAGACAAGGAAGAAGCTGGAGCCTGGAAAGGGGAGCCGACCACCCAGGTTGAGACCCAGGGCGCCACTGGACAAACTGACCCACGCCCTGGAGGAGAACCCGGCACCGTGGCTGCAGGCTATCATCTAAGCTTCATCATCTAAGTTTCAGTGATTGCATTCCACCTGCACCATTGACCTTCTGCTTATAGTCTGCACACCTATGTGTGGTTGCTCATAAGAAGAATGGAACTACGCAATTCTAAGAATTCTTACTGAACCGTGTACTTGTTAATGTATGTGCACATATGTATACGTGTCAGTGAAGATGTACATACATGTATAGTCAGTCTATTTAGCTTGGATAACTAGTGGGAATCATTGGTATGGACAGGTGCATTTTCCAGGACTGGGGGATGAAGATCCAGATTGCAGACTGTGGTAAATTCACAAACACAACGAAGACCACCTAGCCTTCCCACGGCCAGCCGTATCTGCTTTGACACCTTTTGTGACTGCCATCGGAAGCCACTGGAACCCCCACACAGAGGCCTAGATCCATTTAGACAAACCTAACGAGAAAGGATGGCATCGTGGACACAGTTTTGACTATCAGGGCAAGAGCTGTTGTAACTGCAAAAATCAGGGGCACCTGTCCACTTAATAACCTGTAACGACCAAGCGTCCTTTGCTCTTAAAGGGCAGGTGGTCCATTTAGTGAAAGTAATGGCTACCCACAGTTCAGATCGTACAGGAAGTGGATAAATTTGTCATTATGTGTTGGTTGGCAATCAATGCACCTTCGTGAGGCGGTCAACATTATCTCAATTTTACAGATAAAAATGTTGCACGTAAAATATTGAGGCAGACAATGTTAAGGACTATGTGCAAACTTTATAGCGAGTGAGAAACAAGAAAGCCAAGGACTGGCAGCCAGATCTGGGTCCACGCCTCCCAGCCAGGTCAGGCCACGCGGCCGCCCCCGGTGACTTCAGCCACGCCCTGTAACTCACCTCATGACGCTGACACGTGAGTGTCTTCCCCAGGGAGCTTCCCCAGATTCCTGCCCGAAGCCTCCTACCCAGTAAAAACGTAGCCAGGGTGAACCGGCCCTGCCTGACTCCCTGTTCCCCAGCTGCCACCTCCATCACCACCCCCCCCACCCTCTCCGACTCACTGCCTGCTTGGCTTTCTCAGCTCTGTGGCTTTTGGGCCAGAACCCGGTGCAGGCAGGCGGCTGGGCCCTCAGGCAGTAGCCTGGGGCCACAGAGCATCAACTTCCACTGCCATGGAGCTTTGCAAATCTCCCCCTGATGGTCCCACTGTTCCCTCCTGGGCCCAGAGTCCACTCCCCTCCATGGGAGTAAAAATCGAAGCCTCAGTCAATCCCCCACATCTCCTCAGTTTCACGGAATCATCTCCTCGTGTTTCCCCCTGACTCAGCCGGGCCTGGTAACGAAGGCTCCCTCTCTAGATAACTCTAGGTGCCTCTAAAGCAGGGGTGTCCAACCTTTTGGCGTTTCTGGGCTACACCGGAAGAAGAGTTGTCTTGAGCCACGCATTACATGCACAAACCCTCACAAAAGCTGATGAGCAAAAAAAAGATTTGAAGTTAAATGCATGATTTTGTGTTGGGCCGCATTCACAGCCATTCTGGGCCATGGGATGGACACCCCTGCAGAGGAAGAAGGGGTGAAGAGCCCCGGTCAGGGGCCCACATGGCCATTCCCAACTAGGGGGGCGGGGCCCTGTACCCTTCAGGCGGTCTCAGGCAGAGCCCCAAAGGCTCCCCAACCCTGCCCCATTCACTGCATATGCTGATAAACCGAGTTAGCAGACCCTCCTCCCTTTATGAAACCACAGTTTTTAATCCTGGACATTAACCCCTTCGCCCCCAACTCCAGGATGAAAATACAACTTCTAAAGGCTTAGACCTCTCTTTAGGCCCTGTTCTACTCAAAATTATCATTTAAGTAAAAAATACATCTATTTCCGTTTGCAGCCCTGGCGCCCATAAAGTCACCCGAATCTCTGCGCCTTTTTGGAATCCATCCAGTGAGCTTGAGAGCCATGGGTACAATACCCATGATTCCTGTAAACTACACAATATTAGCAAAGCACAATTAAAGCCACAGTCTCCTAGTGGTATTATAAAAATATTCCTAACGTTTCAGGTGAATATACATGATACAGTTACCTTCTAACTTATCCAACACAAAGCATATTCTCATAGTGCCCCTCATCATTAATTTTGTATCATTTTCACAAGCTCAGTGCTGGAACTGAGCACCCCAGCCCTGCCCTGCTCACCTCAGAGCCCTGCTCTGAGGTTGCCTTTGTAACACAGAATGGAAACTTCAACAAACTTTACATGCACTCTAACTTCATCTATCGCCTGGAATAACCTAAGTAAAACAGGATGTACAAACTGAGAAAACATGCAATTGTATATAAATAATGTGCTTTATGGAATCTGATTTATTTTTCCCTTAAAAAAAAAGGACTTCTCTCCATTAAGTGTCCAATTGCGTTAGCCTGACATTCTCGCAGTTTAAAACTGGGATAACCGATTTTTCTCGTGTTAAATGATAACTCATCATAAAGTGAGCCCATCAACATCACAGACCCTTTTCAACATCCGCAGGTTGAAAGGAGAGCTGACGGGAATATGCAATTATATAATTGCAGATAATCACCGCCAGGCCTCGCAAATGAACGTTCGACTGCTCTGGGTCTCGGTTTTCCTTTCATCCCAACTCTCAGTGATCTGCATTTCTATAGAGAGATTAGACTGCTTTGTCCTAAGATCCATTTGCTTTAAAAATTATGATTTTTCAGAACAAACGGACTTTTCATTCAAAGTCCCCAAAGATCATTTTGATGGGTACATTTTACAATGCTGCAGTGGCCTTTTCCAGTTTATTGGGATTTAATGTGTAATTAGTTTCTTTATTACAGACAGTCTCCGAAATGACACATTTCAGAACAATGGAAGTCCACGTAATTAACTGTCTTTCTCTTGGCCGGCCAGGCCCCGCGTCACTGCACTTAACCCCTGCTGTGGGCTTCTCGGAAACGTACTTCCCTTTCAGGATTGGTGAGGTGACCAAGACAGCATCACAGGTTTGCTTCCTGACAGAGCTGGAAAGTTCTTTGAAAAATTATAAAGCTGTCTGACAAAAGTTCTTACACTAGCAAGATACTCAACCAACAAAGAACAAAATGAAAGGAAAAAACGAGACCTTACTTACCAGGTGTGAAATTGTATCGAGCGGAAAATCCCATTGATTCCAGCTCTCCATCGGCAAAAAATTTAATCCATAGAAATCTTCCACTGGATTTTATTGTAGGTGGGTTTTGTTGTCCACAGAAACGTCCAATTATCGGCGAAAACCCAAAAGGTCCATCTCGAACCTCAATATGGTCAAATTTACACTCCCAAGATGGTTCAATCGAGTACTTTTCATCAAAATGAAGTTCAATGCACTGTCTCGGGGCCGCTGAAAAATAGAAAACGCATGTCTAGAAGGCCCTTCAGAAGTCTTAAGTTTTCTGATTCCACTGCACATTTTACCTGCACACCCCTCACCCTTGGAGCGTGAGGGATGGGATACACAAAACCAGAACACCGTTACTAGCTTTTTGAGGATTAATGCTTCCGTGAAGCTGTCTAAGGGGCGATCCTCAGACTTGGCAAAAGATATTATTCCGACACAAAGTGGCCATTTTGATGTCTAACACAGAACTAGGAAATCACAGTATTTTCATGAAAGACTTCCACTCAGGCTGAGAAAGGAGGGAGGCATCTCTCTATCGTGTTTTCCGAATTTCCTGGACTACCCAGTGGAAAGGTCAGGTGCCACATGAGAACGGTGCAGCAGAAGTGACGCAACCATTGGAATGATCCCAACCAGATGGCCCCAGTAAGAGGAAACTGCACATACAAGTCACTAAGAGCAATTTTCCTTTGAACACAAATCTTATCACGTCCCTCGCAGGTGCAAACCTCCTCAGCATTCCCCTTATCAGTTCTAGGAGACTGATCCAAGCCCTTGACAGGTGGGATCCTTAAGGGCCCCCTCCCGCCCCCACGTCCAGGCCCTTCCAGCTCTGCCTGCAGCCCAAGCTCAAGTCACTGCAGAGAGACCGTCTTTTCTGAGCTAACACGCTCTTTCGGGCCTTCCTGTATTTCCCCACTCTCCCAAACATCTAAATACCTCTGCTAACTCCTATTTGTACAGGCGAATCTCGCTTAAGAGAGACCTCTCTAAATCTACCCGGTGAAGACGAGACTGCATCTATTCACCTTTTCCCAGCGCTCAGCATGGTGCTTGTTAGTAAGGACCTGTCAAAACAGTCTTTGTTGGGGGAATTGTACACGAGCTTGCTGTCTCCACAAATGTCTTTACAGCTCTCCGAGGCATCACGGAGGAGCCGTCTAGGGCAGCTCTACCAAGCTCCACGTGGGTCCATTTGCTAGTGCCCCTTAATTCTTCCCCCGTGATGTCTACACAGTTCAAAATTCAGGCATTCTGGAAGGACACCCCAGGCACGATACCCCAGAATGGGCAGAACAGTTGTTGACATAGCCACACACATTTTTCTCAGTTTGCTAACAGCTGTTGACTTGAGCCCTCTGAGTGCTTCTCAGCCACCTGGCCCCCTTCAAGGACCACCCTTCCAGACCCCTGAGAGTGAAGTCCTGGTGCGGCCGGGCCTGCCCCACCCCCATGTGTGGTCGGTAATTGTTCTGCCTGACTGCTGTTCTCAGCACACTGCGCCTGAACTCGGCGTTGAATATCATCCTCGATGGCTTTACAAGGAAAGCTTTGCCTGTGTGGACGTCAACAATTTATGTGGAATTGAGGAGATGATGACTTTGAAATTAGAGACTTACAAGTCAATAAGAATGTAATCCTGATGCTTTTGGAAGATAAAATGGAAGCTCAGTGGGTTAAAGGTCAATGCATGTCTGACTCTTCGGACATTGAACAGAGACATTTATTACCCTTACAAGTGAAACCCGGAAGAGTTCTGCCTACCACTAATGTGTCTCATGAAGGTCAATCCCATAACCATCAACTTGAGAAGGTAGCAATGATTGTCTTTAAATCTGCAAATTGGAAAATATCTTAAGACATTATCTAGAAAAGCCTGCTGCCCCCACAAAGTATAATAACAAAAAGGCAAATGCTTAAGAAACTGGATCTATTTATGTATTAGCATCAAAGTATCATTTGCATGTATTATTATCCTGTAGAATGTGCCTGATTTTATCTCTCTTAGATAAGCCAGTATAAGTTTCATGAGGAAGCAAATTGTCAGAATAGAGGATATTTTTTAGAAGTAAATAGTGTATATTTAGGGAAAGGTAGAACTAATTTAGCGAAAACCCTATCAGTCAACACACAGCGACCTCTTTCCCTATTAGGAAAAATATGGCCACCTAATGCAGATGGATTCATGTGTTCACACTTTCATTTCCATCATCACCTAAGCTCTGTCCGAGGTGGGTGGATGCATCATTGTTCCTCCAGGAAACGAGCTGTCACTGGCTCTGGGCGGACCACGTTACCTGTGCACGGCCCATTTTCCTCCGGTCCAGAGTGAAGTTAGCTATGCACACCTGCACCTGAAACACCGGCTGAAGTTGAGAAAGCAGTCCATAAGCGTGTCATGTAGTTTTTGTCACAGTGCAAAAGTGACGACCGCACATGTCAACCATTGGGAGCTCTCTAGATCCAACTCCCTACACTTCCGTTTCCTTCCCCTTCAGCTCTCTCCCTCACAGCTGCCTTTTGCTGGAACGCTTTCTGTCTGCCACCTATAGCCTCCTTTCTGAGAGCTCTTGACCCCTCCGAGGGTCTTCAGACACAGAATTCTGAGCACTTTCGCCGAAATGCTGCATATTGATAGGCACACTGCCTCCTGCTGGAGGGAGTTGGAGAACATCCTCACCCATGGTGACCGGGGCTCCACCCATGTCCAACACAACTCATCTTCCTACTGTAAGAAACCTGACCGAGTCTCTATCCTCCTTTGTCATGTATTTTATTTTCTTTTTTTAAAGATTTTATTTATTTACTTTTAGAGAAAGGGGAGAGTAGGGAGAAAGAAAAGGAGAGAAACATCAGTGTGCAAAAGATACATGGATCTGTTGCCTCTCACTCGCACCCCGCTGGGGACCTGGCCCACGACCCAGGCATGTGCCCTCACTGGGAATTGAGCCTGCCGCCTCTTGTTCACAGGACGGTGCTCAGTCCACTGAGCCACACCAGCCAGGCTGCCTTGTCCTTTAAATTCACCTTTCTCTACAGAACAGGCAATCCTTTCCAGAATCAAGTATGACAATTTGCTCCATCAAAAGAAGAGATGGCCAAGAAAAACAGAAACTGCATTTCCACAGTGGGTCCATCAATATTCCCAAGCATTCCACCCACACTAGCGGGCTCCAGCCCCACACTGTCCATGCGAACATATGCACTGAGACTGGATTCTCTGTGCTGCAGCGAGTGCTTCTCGGGCTCTTGCCTGCTTCTGGAAACTTCATCCACGCTAGCTGCCTCTCTAGTCCACCTCTCTGGCTTTCCCTTCTCTTACTATGCCCATCCCTTCCCATTGTTTTCTAGACATCCCACATCTTCTTTCCTCCCTCTGGAGACCAGAGTCCTGAGTGCCACTGCCATCCCCAAGGGGAGCTATTGCAATACAAGAATGCCTGCAGCTCTAAGACCAACGAAATCAAAAGCTCTGGGGATGGACCCAGGTGTCTCTTTTTTGAAAGAGTTTCAAAACAGTGCTCCAAAAACTCTCTCTGGAGAATTCTATGCATACTAATATCCTCAACAACAATATCTACATTTACAACCTATAAATATGTATTTTCAGCCCAGAACTCTCCACTGAGTTAAAGATCCATCTATTCAATTTCTTTCCCAGACGTCTCCATAAACACCCAAATTAAACACATTGTTTTTCCTTTAAACCCTCTTTCTCTCTACCTATTCCTCACCTGGCCCAACAATTCCATCTAACAAGTCACAGAGCCAAAAACTTGAGGGTAGTCCTGGGGTCCCTATTCCCTCATTCCCACATCCAGTGATTCAGGGTTCCGCTTCCTGAATACCACTCATTTCTTCCTCTGACCCATCATCATTGTTACTTCTGTGGTCCAAGCTTTTACTGTGACTCATATTGGGTTGGCCAAAAAGTCCAGTTAGTTTTTTTCCACAAAATAAAAGACACATTTTTTTTTATTTTCACCAATAACTTTACTGATTTGGATATTAATTAAAGTCTCAATTAGATCACTACAGCATCAACTGGTCCACCCACCTAAGGAGCATCATCCAGTGAGAAATCTACAAGCACAACACTTCACAAAATACTTTTACACATCTGATCAGCCACAGCACCTTCTCCATACACGGCACAAAGCTTTTTTTTTTTTTTTGCATTTCAGTGCATTTATACCTTTCTTGAAATAAGAAAGCCTAATGTGCCAAAATTTTTGCTTATTGTCTTCCTTCTTCAATATTAAAATGGCTACACAAAAATTACACCAATTTTGATAAGTTTTTTAAATGCACTCTGATGTTGCAGCTGTCATGATGCAATCAAACAGAATTGTTTCAAGTGATGTTAAAGACCAATAAGTGCTACTGGAGACATCTTACAGGAAAAACGAAACTTTTTGGCCAACCCAATATTTACTTGGTCTCTCACAGTAAGTTTCAACTTATTTTCTTTTCCTTTAGTCATGTCATCAAAATCTCGCCCTTTTATTTCTCTAAATCAGTTCAGTGGCAACCCGTTGTCTGCAATTCCGACTCTCCTGGGAGAACAGGGCGAACACCCAGTTCCACTCTGCCTGAGACAGCCGGCCTCTTCAGCCCCACCCTGACTGCTGTCCTCGCCCCTGCAGGGGCCCTGTGACGCCGCACTCGGGTCCTGAGCACACCGCATCTGGACGGACGCGCTGCTGCCCTGCAGAGGGAATGACTGTCTCCTACGTGTTCTCCACAAGTGACTTGTGAGCATCCTCTTCTCCTTAGAGCCTTCTCTTTTCCCCTCTGCCACACACTGTACTAATTCCGGGACTTTGGACTGTCTCCTGAAAGGGGCACAGCCCCCAGACCGTCCAGTGAGTTCCACAAGGCAAGCGTCACATCTGTTTTGTTCGGCACTCTCTAGACTGCCTACAACAGAGGTTGTTTCTTAGTAGTCATTTCAATAAATATTTGTTAAGTCAATGTATGAAGAAAAATGACTAGTGTAAAGTATGTCAAAAAGGCTACAGAAGCAGTATGATTAACAGTAAGAGGAGGTGCTAGTTGCCAACTGTAACTTTTGTCCTTCCCATCGCTGGGAATGAATGCAAACATGTGTGTGATATTAAAATCAAATGTGAGCATTGCTTTTTAATTCTAAATAACAGTAGACACAAAAGCTCATTGACTTGTAAGAGTTTGCTTCTGAATTAATTCTTTAAATGAGAGAATGAGTTCATTGTATTTTTAACACTATGAAGTTTGAAAGACTGTTGCTTCAATACACAAATTATGTGAATTTAAGTTTCAGCTTCCTTATCAGTGAAATAGGCATGACAAACATACCTATTTCCTACGACTAAATGTTTTAATCGATGCTATTTTAAAGTTCCTAACACATATCTATTGAATAGATATGTACTATCACTTAATAAAAAGAACCACTAATTTTAACCCAGAATTTCCACAACTCAACCTCCTTTCCCATCACTCATGAGAGTGATCTCAGCTAAGTCTTTCTCTTTCCTCTTGCAGAGGCTGCTTCTTTGCTAAAAGTTCAACCTCAAGCACAAGGAGAGAGGAAAGATTCTGGCCCAAATATTACAAAAGGAAAAAGAATCACTTCTAAATAGAAATTCTCAAAATCAGCCAAATGTAAAGACGTTTTCTTTAAAAGACCAATACCATAAATGTGTTCTTATTTACAAGTAAATGCTGGGCACACACACATTTCCATCAAGGCCACTCTGCCTGTGTCTGCCAGCTGCCTGTACCCGGAGGGGGATGAGGCTGCAAGTTTTGGGTTATGAGTTACTAACCCTTATGCTGAAAACTACTTCTAGATAAAATGTGCGTCTACATTTTTAAAAGTCTTCCTTAAGAGGAATGTGTCCACGAGAGTGATGGAGATAAAACATTCAGAGAGAAACTAGCCTCTTTTTCACCACTATTTATCTTTCCAGCTGGGAAACAATGATGAAAACAGCCATCATAATTTGGAATCTGACTCTGGTGTGAAGTTATGATAATGTCACCTATTAGCATGAACTAAGGTGACTGTCATTCAGACTGATGTTTGGAAAACATGATTAGAGATTTATTCCTGACATTCATATGTGTTTTGTGCTTCATAGTATTAAAGAGAAAAATAACAACAGTTCAGGTTATTCTCCTAAGTGTGAAACTAGTAGAGTACTAGGGACATGTTAGGTAATATTAGGCCAATAATGTATCCGGACATTCTATTAATTTAGAATTTCATATTAAGTAAATCAACTGCCAGGTAAACTAAGTCGTTCATGTGTTTTTAATTCACAGAGTGTACTTGCTTTTAATTCATCCCTACTAATTTCAGTAGTTAGTTTAATCCCAGATTCCACAGTGATGTGATGCGTGCTCACTGCCCGTTCGCAGCACCGAGGGCCCTGTGCACCCCACTCCTCACCTTCTATGATGTAGATGCACTCCCGGTCGGGGGGGTACTTGCTGGGGTAGTTGGGAGAGGTGAACACACCTCCCTCCGCATGTTTTGTCCAAGTTCCACACTGCACCGACTTCTGGGTTTCTGAGGTGGTTTGCTTTTCTGCAAAAAATTTTTAAGAGAGCCATCATCCAATTTTCTACAGAACTAAAAATAGAGAGGACATTCTTATAACATCCATTAGTAAATTAATGTCTAAGTGTTGTCTTAGTCAAAACCAATCTGTTATGCACACTATAAAGTGTTCAGATGTTCCGAAATATTAAGAACAAGAGGAAAATGGGGAAATGTAAATAATGTGGGGTCTCCCACCCACGGTTTTCCCGAGAAACATACCTGTCCCTTTCTTGGTTGCCCCAGACGAATGAAGGATGATTAAACTTGCTACAACTGAAACAGGAAAGAAGAGTTAGAGATAGCATCCGTATACACCAAAACGATCAAAATCTATAACCTAACTTAATGATAAGACACCAAAGCAGATTAATTTTGTGATTGTTCACTGCCCAAGTTGACTCAGCACGTGTGCAGACTGACCGGATGGTCGCCACACACACTGCGATACCCGGTGTCTACAACAGCTACAGCAAGAGATCAGAGCAGACTAATGTCATTGTTGTTCATGGTTCCAAGTTGACTCAGAACTTGCACAAACAGGTTCAAAATGCGCCCGTCAGGGAAACTTAGGGACCCTTTCCGGAAGTAGTGCCAGTGGAGCACAGGTGAGGACCCCGCGCCTCTGGCCAGTGCCGGCTCCAACACCGGGAGGCCCTAGTACTGACAGTCTACGGGGCCCACACTGTCTCCACGCTGCCCCCTGTGAGTGGCTCCCCGAGTGAGCCTCTCCACGGGGAGGGAGCACGGCCGCAGGTGAAGGGTGCGAAGCAGACCAGACTCCAGGCCCGACCCTAAGGTGCTGCCAGTGCTGTTGCATCTTAGAAAACAAACACTCAGGCAGATCCCGTGGTGGGAGGGGGAGGGGAGCAGAGGGAAACAAATGACTGTGGATCGGAGGCATCCAGCAGGATCACAGGAACGTTCCTTGTAACACTGAGCTGCACTACCAAGTAGGCTCCGTCCTCAGCGTTGTCTGAGCCTCCAAATCCACCTCCGGGAACCTGGACTTCGACTTCAGAGGTGGTGTTTTCCGGAAATAGAGGGTTAATTTGATAAAGGTGACTGCTAGGAGCATTTCATTGAGTCAGCGTTTCAGCCTCGAAGAGACTCTGGTCTGTCCTTCACAAAGACCACCGCCACCTGGACTTCCCTGTGGCCTGGGACAGCCCGGGTCCAGCCCACACCTTCACAAAACCTGCCGCCAGAAACGTGTGAGAGTAACGCGGTCTCTGTCGTTTCTGAGTGCTCCTCTTCTGTTTTATTTTCATTTTGTTTGCCCAGGTACCTAAAATCTCAGAGTTCCATGGCACGTACACTCGTGTTTCTATTTAAAAGGAATCTGGGGGGCTGAGGATGGCATGCGCAATGATCCCCAAAGCCAAGCTGACTCCGGGAGCTCATCAATGTCTGCTGACAGATTCTTCCAAGAGAAGTATCTGGGCCTCGACTTTCGTGTTTGAGGGTCGCACCAGGTACATGGCTCTGTGCTCCAGCCTGCTCATGTGCTTCAAGAAGGAAACATTAGTTATTGTTGTTGTGTGTGTTTGCACAGAACAAAGCCTTATTTTAACTTGCTATGATTGTGCACACACACACACAAGCCCCCGGGTGCACGACCGTCAGTATCAGGACATATGTTTGGGGTTTTGTTTACTCTGGTTTCCCCCCGGTTTTGATGGCATCGCACTGTGGAACGCATACTCTGGTTACTACGGTTAACACATCAGCAGAGCTGGCCTTTCAACTGCGTGGCACAGGATCAACTCTCTAATCCTTGCTCCCTAACGTGAAATTTCCACCACACCTGTCTTCCATTGCTTTTTACTTGATGACTTTTGATGCTGTTTTCCTCCAGTTCCTCCCCCATCGCCGCACGCAAACCTCACACTCCCTAAAGCCAGAGGAGTGTGGCCTGTTATGCACAGAGTTGAGGGGGCCCCCACCCTCCTCTCCAGCGCTGCGTTCAGGTGTACCCTAGACTACCTACTGGGGAAACGTGGGCCCGCTGAGCTCCTGGAGCCCCCGAAGGAGGAGTATTCCCCAGCATCCCGCAAACTGTCGCCCCGTGGTCCCCTCCTTCCACCTGCGCCCTCCCTCCGGCCCACTCCCCAGCTGCCGCCACACGTGTGCATCCTTGAACTACTCTCTGTCCCCGGCCCCGGGATTACCCTGCGCACAGAAAGGTTGCTTCCCCCGGCGGATGCTGAGATCCAGGGATGACTGCGCCGCCCCCTGCCCCCCACGCCCCGGGCTATTCTGCTGCAATACAGAAAGTTTACACCTGCCCCAGACTCGCGGGGACTGCGGGGTCGCGGGAGCGCAGCGGCCACCAGGGAGGAGACCGGCGTGGCGGGAGCCGTACTCACTGTGGAACACGCTGCGTCCATAGATCATGTCTGTGCGTTACACCAGAGGCTCCGAGCTCCACTAATTCCATTTAGAGACGGGAAGACGTCCAGTGGAGGGGAGAGGACGGAGTCGAGAGATGTGAAATGTGCAAACCCAGAACGAAACGAAGGGGGAGCGAGAGAGGGGCGGGCCGAGATCCGAGCCCACACCGCAGAAGACCCGAATCCGCGCGTCCTCCGCCCCGGCTCTCTCTCGCTGTCACCGCTGGGAAGCCAGCAGCCCCACCATGATGCTGGCATCACACCCGGGCGCCACTCGCCACCCTCCGCGCAGCCGGCGGCAGCGCCCTCCTCCTTTGCATCATCGCCGCCGCCGCAGCTGTCAGGAGGGCGCGGGCAGTGGGCGCGGGCGGAGAGCCCCCGGGCGCCCAGAGCCGGGGACCGGGGACCTGGGACCGACGGCAGCGACGGTGGCGGCGGCGGCGGCGCGGCACCAGAGGCAGCGGGGGCGCTCAGTCCCCAGGCTCATCCACCAGGAGCAGCAGGTCGGGGCAGCCTCTCCCGGAGGATGTCCAGCAGCAGCCCTCCTCGGTCCAGCCCTTGGGGATCTTCCGCTGAGGCATTGGAGACAGGAGGAAAGGGTCTGTCATCGGCTGGCCGGGCTCCGCGCCACCTCTGCGATCTTGCGCGAAGAGGAGAGGGTGGTGGGCGTCAGGGAGGAGGGCTGAGGGTGGCGGAGGGGCGCGGGGGTGGCGTGGAAGGCGGGGAAGTGGGGCGGGGAAGGAGCAGGAAGATGGCAGAGTTACCAAGTGGGCGCCTGAGTCATAGCCCGGGGCTGCGCGACCCTCCAGGAAGCCCGGGGCCGGGGTGGGAAGGAGCAGCTGCGTTGGGCCGGCGCCCCCGGGGCTGGTGCATGGCGGAATGGGGCGCGGCTGGCAAGGACAACACACCCGCTGGATCCCGGGGGGAGGAAGGGGGAGGAGTGAGGACCAGGCTGGGATCCGTCACCGGGCCACCGCCGGGCCGAGGGGGCCAGGAGGGGGCCTGAGCTGGATCCTCGCGCCGGATGAAGGACGTGCAAGGGGGAGGAGCCGTCATGTGAAAATCCCCTTCGGGGGTTAATTTTTCACTTTGGAAGGATTAGAAGTTGCAGCCGGTCTCTCTCCCACCCCTTTCATTCCATCTGTAGAGCAAGCGGTTTCGCTGTGTCCTCGGGGGTGGCGGCTTTGCGGTGAACTCGGGTCTGGCGCTGGGAAACCACGCAGGGGCGCGCCCGGAGGCCACAGCGGCTGGAAAAGTTTCGCAGTTTCGCAGTTTATCTCCCGGCCTGATGCCGAGGTCGCCCCCACCAAACTGCTCCCGCAGAGACTCGGGCTTCTCGCAATTCCTCTGCGCCTTCCGCGGAACTTCACACCCCCAAGACACACACAGACGCCGCCTACCCACCCCAACAGGGTCGGGCTCTCGCGGGGAGTTAGACTCGGAGAGGGTGGGGGAAGAGTTGCCGGGGAAACAGCCCTGGAAAAGCCCCGGTCATAAATGAGAATAAATGATGAGGAAGGAACAGGGACTGGACTGCGCAGAGGGCCAGAGAGCTAGGGCTTGTGGGGAGCCTCCCTCCAGGCCCAGCAGCCCCGCTCCCCGCATCCGGCTCTGTCCCGTCTCCCCCGCAGCTGCAGCTGGGCCACGCAGACCCACCGGCAGCCGGACCCTGGACCACGCTTAGGCCCTGGAACCCCGGACCTCCTGGGCGCTCAGGTGAAGACCCCGCGCCTCCGGCTGAGCAGCCCGAACTGGGGCGCACAGGATGGAGATGGCGGCGGAGAGGGGACTGGGAACGATGAACTAAGGTGGGAAGCCGAGAGATGCTGTGCTGCTAAGACTGGGGTCACCTCAAAAAGCCACAGGATAGAGGAAGGGGCCGCTGGAAGGGACCGGAGGGCACTCAAAGCCAGGCCCATACCTCTCAGTCTGGCACCTGCTGCTGCGGCGCCAGGAGCCCTCATTTCCCCCAGCAACGCGGCTGGGAGAGATTGGCGGTCTCCTGCTAATCACTGGTGGCGAGGGATCAGGGGCTGACCCTGGTTCCGGAGGGGTCACGACCCCCAGACCCCTACCAAGGGTTGGGTTCCTTGATTCTGAGCAGCTGCAAGTCCTCTACCGAGCAGCAAAGTCGCCAAGTGGAGAGGGACGCATTCGGGAGTGTGTGAGTGTGTGAGTGTGTGTATGTTCGTCCGTTTAATAGAAGGTGGGTATGTCCCGAGGAGCGAAGGGACCACTAGAGCGAAAGAACGGCAGAGGACAGAGGCTGGGCGCCCTCAGAGCCAGCTCCACCGGGGCTCCGCGCCAGCGAGAGGAGCTACAGGCTGGAGAGCAGAGCTGGGGTGCGCGGGGGACGGACAGCGAGCCGCGTCTGGGACCTCAGACGCTGCGCCTGTCTGCCCACTAGGTACTTGCAAGACGGGCAATAGGCAGAGGTTCCCGCGGAGTCGTGCGATCCCCGTGCGCCTGTGGTGGCAGCACAGGGGTTGGGGTGAGGGTGGGGGGAGAGGAGTGGAAGAAATGCCCCAACTGCACAGAAGCAAAAGCACCGAAGACGTGGGCCCCCTGGACACATGGGCAAATAGATGACATGGAGTCCATGAAAAGTACCAGTGACGCAAGACAGTAGTGAAATGCTGAAACCTTTAGAATTGCTTGGTAATTATTTTTACCTCCTGAAATACAGCTTTATGAAAACAATAAAATCTTTCAATGAAACAGCGATGGCGTTAACATTTATCTTAAGGAAAATTACTGCATTTCTCAAGTGCAATTTGGAAATAGGATGGAAACTTGGTGTCTGCTAAATCCATCCATTGAAGTATGTCTGACCTTTCCCCTCCTTTGTGCCCAGGTCAGCGTCCCAAGGACGCAGGTTTTGTGACCTGACCAAGTAAGTGGCAGGCTGGAGGAAGTTACCCTAGAAAAGTGGCCCTGGAATAGTAAAAGGGTTGGGGGGACCCAGTAACCCCAGAAAGGAAGTCCCAGAGGAAAGAAGGAGGGGGCAGGGGTCCACATCTTTTGCTCATGCCCTCATTCCCCCCATAACCTGGAGGCCAGCAGATCTGTGGTTGAATCAAAGTCTCGTACACACTGTGCCCCTGATCTCGGAAACCAAGATTCCGAGATCAAATCCTGGGCAGCACCTGCGGCTTCCGGGTGGTACATTCTCTCAAAGCTCATGGCTGAGGTGGCGAGTGGGCAGATCCCACCGGCCCATCACAGGGGTGCTCTCAAGCACTGCAGCCACTCACTCACCAAGGGACAGGCCGGCAGGTGCTGAGGCTGCCCTTCCCAGCTAGTGCTGCGGCTTGTTCCTCGAAAGCCCCTCTGTGTTCCCACACAGACGCGTGCCCGCACTTTGGACCATCCACCGCATCCTGCTCGCCGTGCAAACTGCCTCCTTCGAACTTTGGGGTTGGGACCACCGCTTGCTGAGTACTGCTAGCTCCCTGAGTGGGGTGGGGGCACACATTTTATTTTCTTTCTGAGAAAAATCAACATGGGAAAAATTCAGCTTGTCCACAGGAAGGTTAGGCACACATGCAGTCAAATTTCAAGACGTGATTATTTCGAAAGGGGGAGCGTGTAAACCAATAGCTTACACAAGTTCAACGTACCGCCTAGAAGAAGGCACTTTGCCACAGCACTCAGAGGCCAGCTCTGAAACAGGGGCTGCTTCCCGAAGCTGGGGCAGAGCACGCACTTCTTGAACCCCGTCAAAGCGACCTTGGTTTCCTTTAAGCGTGTGCCTCGTGACAGTGAAGGGTAAGAAGGGATTTCCAAAACCTCAGAAGGAATTGATGGAGACTGTTCCCCCGATGCAAAGGTGTGTAGTTTTTGTCTGCACACTCATATCGCTGAAGAAAGAATACAGTCCCAGGGGCACATGGGCTCTCATTATGTCGTCTGCAGAACTGGCTGCTTCTTCCAGGTCGTCTTCCTGTGGCCGTAAGAGGTGATGCTACCAGAAAATACCTGAAATAAAATAGTGCTTCTGACGCACTCTATGTTACATTTGTTTCTTGAAGATTTCTAAGTATGTTTTAATTTATTTACCTAGTTGTGAGGTATGAAGCTCTGTTTTGTATTTTATGAACTTGACAATGTATAAGTCACAGTATTAGTTTATCAAAAACGTATGAATAGCCCTGGCTGGTGTAGCTCAGTGGATTGAGCGCGGGCTGCGAACTAGGCATCGCAGGTTCGATTCCCAGTCAGGGCACATGCCTGGGTTGCTGGCCATGTACCCCAGCAACCGCACACTGATGTTTCTCTCTCTCTCCCTTCCTTCCTTCTCTAAAAATAAATAAATAAAATCTTTAAAAAAAAAACAAAAAAAAACGTATGAATAAATCACTTGCTGGCAAACACTGGGATGGCTTTAAAAATGATCTGCAACCCTGTCACACGCCACCGGCTCTAAGTGACGTTTGTGTGGCCATTTATCTCCCTTCCGAAATCTGTGCATGTATTATGACACAGTAGGATGTCTTCCTAAAACACAAGAGTTAACATCTTTGACGTCCTATAGTTAAACCAGACGCAGGAGTTCATGAACGTGAGTGGGGAAATAAAACACGGCTTTCTGAGAAGGACAGATACGCTGCTGTTCCGTCCACTCTCACAAGAACACCAGCGTCTCGCGGGCGTGAGCTGCCACAGCGCCGCTCTCTTCAATCCGTTTCCAGCGGGACTCACACCCACGGGCGCCGTCTTTGTCGCTGCACACTGGTGACGTCTGTGCCCCAGAAGCAACGTAGTCTGGCCTTGTTCGGAGAAGTGGGAGGGGCGTAAAATAATTCCAGGATCCACCACTCTATGCTAAACTTTTAGAGAGACTTTATTTTACTTCTGATTAATATTTAATTGATAATAGCTTATAAAAAAATCAAGATATTTTTATGACCACTAGCCTCATTAATAGCTAGTACTCTGTAAACTGTCAAAAAGGAACGTCGTTAAGGTGCATCCTGAGATAGAAAGGGGGTTGCTCTGTGAAGAGTACTAAGTACTGAGTGCTACGTACCATGCCATGACTTTCTCTCCCTGTCATTTTGGGGAGAAAACAAGTTTCTAGCCCTAGTTGAACAACAGATTTCACCGTATTTGGAAAATATAAGTTAAACTGAAGGATGAATCTATATATTCTATTTCCAAACATCCATTAATCATTACAAATAAAACTGAACTTAAAAATGTTAAATCAGACATGTGAATGTAACCTATGGGTTAGATTTAAATTTTTATCCTTAATTACATAAATTAATACCATTACCTAAATTTACTTGCTTTCTCTCTTTAGGGCATATCATAACATTATTATGATTTATTGGGAGGTATGTGGATGATTTAGAAGGTAACAAAAACCAAGATTTGCTGGTTATAAATAACCCTGAATGTGAAGACAGGACAGGGCTTATATCTGATTCATGAAATAGTTCTGAAGAGGCAAACTTACTTGAGCTCATAGAAATACATGTTGAGTGCCAGTACTGCTTTTTAAAAAGTAGCAAAGTCATTTCTCGATTTTTCTTCCTTTGTCCGTTCTTTCTTATACTCGACATGTATAAGGAACTGTCCCAAATATTTTCATTTCCTTTTGCAACACGAGACGATACACATGAAGTGGGCACACCCCCAGGTTTACGGAAGACCGATTGCAAACAATTAGCTTCAGAAAGAAGTGGCCCTGCAGCAGAACGTTTGCTGAGTGGCCGTGTTTGCCAGTGTGGTTGTGATAATGTTTCTAAAATCGAGGGAAAATGTCATCAATGCACTTAACAAAATGCATCCTTTCAAGTAATAGTCTTCAAAACTAGTTTTCTAACTGACATACATAGTCAATGTTTCCATCCATTTCTCTGGGAAATAAAAGGGTTTATTTCAGTTATTCCCTGGCTATTTAAAATAAATGACTCTGATCACAGCCCCAGCCCCTCTAACTGGTCCTTATTTGCCTCACCTCTCTGTGCCTACGACTAACCAGTCCTTACAGACCCCACCTTCGCATTTTCTTGATGGGGACATCAGATCAAAAGAAGTGCGGTGACATCCCCAATGTCCCTTTCTCCATCACATAATAACTGAGGGAATCCCAGATCTTCTCAGGACATCAGAATCCATGTTTTATACAAGGTGTTTCAGAAAATTATAGGAGAGGAAAAGGTATAGATCTCATGTCATGAAGCTACTAGAAGTTTGGTCCCCAAAGCTGACACGCCGTGTTCTGACACCGGTGTCGGTATGCTCTCTGGCCTGACCTTGGTGGCGAGCACCGGCCGTCTCTCCAAGGCCAGCGCCCACACGGTTCCTCCAGGGGCTTTCTCTAGCTGACGGAGCAGCTCCGAGCAGGCCCACACCAGCAACAGTGCGAGTCACCTTCCCACTGTGACTGCCGGAAGTCGGTCCCTCCCCGTGCCTGCCGAGCAATTCCAAAGTGGGAGCCATACCAGGCTCCCAGCGGCACTGAGGGCCAGTCGCCCACCACGGTGGCTCGTCGGTAGCACACTTGCTCGCCCAACTGTCTTTCCTTCCTAGTCCCAGTTCCCAGGACCCCACCAGCATTTCCTGGAAAGACCTATCGAATAGCTACCTAGAGTCAGATTCTTATCCTAGGGGGGCATTTTGTTTTGTTTTCTGAGGAAAGGCAAAGAAAACCAGTGGGCCGGTCCCACAGTATTCCTGGGATGCAGTGCACAGGGTGGCGGGGTTCTGGATCCTCACTGTGCACCAGCCCTGGGGCAGCTAATACTCCACTGGTGGGGAGAATTGGGATCCCAATGCCCCAGACTGTTATACAGTCCCAACCACTAAGGCTTGCCTGTGAAAAGCTGGGAGAGAAGAGAGTTAGCACAGGGTGCCCTGGATTATGCCGTCTTCCTTCTGTCTCTACATCGGAGTCAGGCTGTGCAGGGAAGACCAAGTGGGACCCGGAGACTTGGGGCGGAGAGACCCCAAGGGCCATGCTGATCTAACCCTCAGATCGCCCTCACCCCTTGGGGCTAGCCAAAGAATCTCCTCACACCTGCTGGAGAGGAGCAGCCTCCTCGCCCCAACGCTGTGCCCCCTACCCCGAGGCAAATGCCCCCCAGGAGGACACCTGCTCCCTCAGGTCTGACCTCTCCCTCTTCATTGATTCCAGACCAATAACTGGTTTCACATCCCCGTGTGGCTTAACGGGCAAGTCCTGTCTCTGTCTCAGAACAAAAGAGATCGTTAGCAGAATCTGAGCCTGGGTGTTGAGGTTGTCACTTGCCCTCCATAGCAGAGTCTCCACATGATTCACTGCAAGCCACTATTTTCCTGGGACTTCGAGGAGGCACCTCAATAGTTAATTTATTTTTTAGTACTTTCTTCAGATGTTCTTGTCAAATCATTACATCCCGAGTCACAGGAAAGTTCCCCCATGTCAAAGTTGTCTTACTGATAGTTAATATTTTGTCCCCAGCCTGGCACCTGCTCATGGGTTTCCAGGTCCTGCTAATAATTCTGCCTGACCCCCATAACATTACCTGGACTTCTGCTATTGGGCCATGCTGACCCCAAACCCAGGCACTGGTCTGAAGTCAGCCAGTGAAGGAAGGCGGGGGCTGAGTTCTGCATCATCAGTTACGATACCTCCTTCAGTGCAGAAGACAACTGTTTTCCTGTAGTTGAGCCAGTGTGAGAGTAAGGGATAGACAGAGCTCGTACGCAGGGAGAAAGAGCCAGCCGTGCTTGTGGCCGCTGGGGACGCAGCCTCTCAGCTGAACGCCCAGACGGCTCCATCGGCTACACAAAGTCATTTCCGAATGTGAATGAGGCATTTCTCAGGACACTCATAGAGCCACTCTGAAAATGAGAAAATATTCATTTGACTGCCGCCCCAGAGAATTCAGGAGGTACAGCCAAGTCCGTGCCCACTATATTATTTGTGCAAATGTGTGGTCATGACAATTACCGTGGCGAGGAGACATTCACCTTTTTTTGTTTGCGTGGTTTGAGAGTTTCTCCCAAATTAGTTTTGAAATGACAGAGTCCTCCAGGGAAGAATGAAGCTCCTGCATAAAGCCTCTTCTCTTCCAGGTTTTGTTTTCCTTTTCGGGAAGGTTCCGTATGGAATGAACACGGAGTCGGCGATCAAGGGCGTGAAAGAAGGTCAGATTGATTCATGATGATCCCGGGCGCTGAACTCAAACAATGCTTCTCAGGCGCCAGGGGGTGTGTTTTGTACGACCGAGGCCAACGTGACGAGGCAGCAACACCAGTGATAAGGATTACTTTAAAAACGAAAGTTACATTTTGATCCCCCCAAAGAGCAAAAACATTCAATCCATTAAAATAGATCTTATAGGTACATGATAGATACATAAGGAAAAATGGATATTCATATTTTGGAATTCTATACCTTATTTTTATCTTTCTATAGCTTACTTTCAAGCACCACCCCATCCATCATTGTGAAATAAAGGATTTGCCTTTCCTTAGAAAACCTATATATTATTCTTAAGATGGAACACATTATTCTTGTTACCCCTAGCAATAAGAATTTTTTGTCATTTATTCTTGGTCTATACCTTTGACTCATATTCCTTTATTTTAGGCACACAGCTCAGGATGCATAACTCCATACATATGGATAGAGGTGCTTGAATAGAAAATCTTCGTTTCCGGAATACTGAGTGTGCAATTAAAGCCCACCACTGCAAGCAGAATTTGGAGACGGGAAATGAAGGATGGAACTCGGTTTTTAAAGGGATGATTAAAGTCTAACAAGTCTGCACTTTGCTTAAATAACATAAAATATAAAAATATATTGCTGCACTTCTGCTTTCAGGATTCCAAGGTGATTCAGGGTCAGCCAAGAAGTACACTAAGTCCTAAGGCCGGCATAACCAGTCAGGGGTAAATACGTGACCAAATGAAGCAACCAAAAAAAAAAAAAAAAGACACCATTTCTGTCAAAATCCAGGTGGAGTCCATTGATCCAGGTATCTGCAGGGAACAGGAGCCAAGGGGAGGTTTACTTTAGGGCTTTATGAATACAGCCAAATGGTCTGTTGAGTGTTATTGAACCCGCTGGACGACTCAGGAATGCCAATTTTATGCAATGATACTGCGTGTCTGTATCATAGACAGCACAGATGAGCCGGGAGAGAAGCGGGCACACTTCTGGCATGGGGGAGCTGCTGGAGGCGGAGGTGTGAGCCGGGCAGGGTGAGGGGCCTCAGAAAGAAAGCCCGTGGAGAGCAGAAGAGAACACAGGCAAATGATCCCAAATAATTTGAGCTTCTGGATGAAATTGTGCCTAAAGTACTATTCCTGGGTTTTTCCATTTTATGAGTCAATGAGTCCAGTTTTGCAAAAGTCAGTTGGCATCGATTTGTTGTCGTTTGCACGGAAAAGGAGTCCTAACTGGTGTAACCCAATTTAAAGTGGTTTTGTCTAATGAAATGCTGCCCAGTCAGATTGGAGATCAGGCGTGGCAGGACATGGCCCAAGGCCCAAACTTTGGGGTTCGTCTCATCAGGAATAGGAGGTGGGAATGGAAAATGCTCATTGGTCGACCGTTGCATTCCATGACAGGAGCACCCAGAGCAAACCCAGTTTTCCTCTGTTTGAATTCATCGAACTGTTTCTTTTTAATAATGGTAAACAAGGCATGACGTGACACCTACCCTCCCTGAGTTGTAAGTGTGTGGTGCGGTGCTGCCACGTATGTGCACGTTGTGGCAGAGTGGCTGTCTCTGGCCTTGATCTCGAGTGATCAAAACTCCATGCCCATTGTCCAACACCTTCCCAATTCCACCTCTCACCTCCCCAGCCCTGGGCGACCACAATTCCACCTGCTTCTGTGAGACTGACTAATTTAGCTTCCCCATATAAATGAATGTATGCTGTGTTTGCTCCCCTCTGACTGGTTTATTTCATTTCACATAAAGAAATCCCTCAGGAAACTCGAGGTCCCTGTATGTTTTCACATGGCGGGATTCGCTTCTCTTTGGCAGCTCATATTCCCTTGAATGCATAAAGCACATTTTCCTCATCCATTCATCCCCAGAGGGGCGTGAAGTCTGCCTCAAGCCCTGGGCTAGTGCGAGGATGCCTCACCGGCCGCGTGAGTACAGGTACTTCTTCAAGATCTTGATTTCGGTTTTGGGGGATACACACTGAAACGTGGGGTTGGTAGTTCTGTTGTCTTGATACTTTTATTTATTTATTTATTTTTAAGTTGCTTTATCAATATTATTCAGCTTTTAAAAATATTTTTGGTTTAACCTTTAGGAAACCCCACACCGTTCTCCATAAAGGCCATGAAATGACGTATGCCCACTGACCATGTGTAACGGTTTCGGTTCCTCCACACCTCCGTCAGCCCTGGTTGTTTTCTGCCTTTATTTCTCCACGACGGCCACCCTGGCAGGCGCGAGGCAATGACACCTCGTCAGGGTTGGGGTTTGCATGTCCCTGGTGACCAGTGATGTTGAGCATTTGTTCATACATCTGCTGGCCATTTCCTTGTCTTCTCTGAAGAAATGTCTATTCGAGTTCTTTGCACATTTTAAATCAGATTATTTATTTGTTTATTTCATGTAGGTTTTCTATTGAGTCGTAAGAGTTCTTTGTATGTTTTGGACATCACATCCTTATCAGAGGCACGGTTTCCATCCGCCGTCTCCCGACCCACAGCTTGGTCTTTGAGCCCCGCCAACTGCTTCCTTTGGTGCGCAGGAGTTTTTTTGTGTGATGTCACCTCACTTCTCCACTTTCGCTTTTCCTGCCCGTGCTTTTCAATCAGACAAAAACAGTTCACAGTGACACTTGCAAAAACGTCCGTAGTGTATATTTATTTCTTTATTTCCATTTAACATTTATTTAGTACTTATTGGGAGACATGGACTCCTCTAAGCAATTTGCATACATGAACTCACATAAAAATGATAACCCTGTGAGACATGTGCATTTTATCCCTTTTTTCAGATGGAAAACTTGGGCCCAGTGAGATCAAATGATGTCCCAAGGAGCGATTCAAACGCAGATGGTTTTGTGTCAAAATCCATGTATTTAAACATGAGACCATGTTACCCCTCCACTATGTTATTGCTTACTTAATTAATTAAATAGCTGTCTTACTGGGTGAATGAATTAATGGTTAAAGAAATAAAAGGTATTGATATGACAATAAAATATAAAACTGAGAAATGAGTTTATCTTCTAAAATAATCAATTACTACAGTTGCCATTTAGAAATATTTCATGAGGAAGACCTAACTTTGGAAAATCAAAGTAACCAAAATGTTCCTTAGATAAATAAGAAAGAAGTTCTATTATTTGCTTATTTTAAGAGATCAAGCATCTTCTTTAGTCTTAGTCAGTTATTAATAAAAATTTACTTTTTTTTAGGAAAACACAATATTGAGCAATAAGATAATGTGATCCATTATTTTTCTTGTTACATCAGCCTAAGGACAAACCCACAGCCGTTATAAGTGCTTTTATATAGATCTTCACGAAGACTTACTTCCTGGGGAGGTGTAAAGGGGTGGATCCACGCCACTCTGACCACAAGTGGACACACTAAGGCTCATAGTGTCACCACGCCAAAGGTGGCAGGATGGCAAGACCGAAGGAAACTCGCTGGTGGTGTCATGGGGCTGCTGGCATGACCTTCAGAGTTTTCAGTAGGTGAATAACCTGGACTGCTACCATTTAAGTTATTCTGTTTTCAACAAAATGCCCAACTAGTTTTCTCCAGGACACACTAAAATTTACACTCTGAGTAAACAGCTCTTAACACTGTGTTTAGATTTGTCTGTATTGAAACCCAGCCTTCACGATGAAAAGACGTTTTAGGACTGTGAGCACCCTGAAGAAGTACCACACCACGTGCACAGAGAAAGGATTAGGTGTTAGCAAAATGAAACATCCAATGCATGATTGCAGCTAGTGACACCAGAGCACCCTTCATTGCACCCACTTTGCCCGAATAAGTTTCAAGAATTCTCAAATGCAAAACTATTGTTTTGAATCAAGCTGTTCTCTCAGGTTGTGCGCTACAGAGACTTTCTGGGAGAGGAACCAGGTGCCTGGAGAAACAGAGCAGGTGGAGGAGGAGGAGGTGGAGCCCGCCAGCCCAGGCTCAAAATACTCCCATACGTATGTTCCCAAGGAACGCAGGTAGGGCGGGAGCAAGCTGCAAGGCTCTCCCGCCCTCTCCCACGACTTTACAGTCACTCGCGAGCTGTATGCTCCCCTTTGTGACACAGTGCGTCCCAATTTCCCCACCCAAGGTTGTTGGATTTGTCCATTTAAGATGCATTTAAACTGTGGAAAAATGATGAGGAGCAGATAAACTAATTTTGCTCTACTTTCTTTCTCTGTCACTGTTATTTACCTAAAGGCAATTTATAATATCAGGTAGGAAGGTGAATCCTAAGACATTTATTTACTTCCCAGAAGATAGCAGAAGCCGTGGAAGGACCCCCATCCACGCATTCCGTTTTCTCCATTCGATTGCTGACCCACTACACTACAACTTGGACTACACAAACTTTGGACCAGGGGGAATACCATCCCAATTGGAAGAACTTAGCATCAGTGGAATGCAAGAAGGAAAAGGACGGTTTTCTTTCCAAATTACTCCTTGGCCATAATTCGTTCAGAAAAGCAAATCTAAGGAAAACAGAAGTTCACTCATTACTGACAACCTGATAATTCTGAACTTGAAACATGGTGTGGACTGAAGTTGACATTGGGCCAACAGTGTCGCCTTGGGCTTACCTTTTAAAAACGAAGTTAGCTTTGTCCAATAATACATAAATGTAGGTAAAAGTAAAGTAATCCTGAAAGACTATTAATGGAAAACAAACACCTCATCTCCTCTTTTCTTTCCTGTTCCCCTCCAAGGCTACAGGTTTTCCGTGCTTTACAGCAATGGCTGTAGCTACCCGAATAAAAAGCTAAAGTTACTTAGAGTGGTACATCTTGAGTTCTCAAAGTTAGACGGTCATTTACTTTCTATTATGAGATCTAAAGATTTAGCTGCCTGTCATCCCACCTGGCTTCATCATTTGATGAGATGAACAGTATATGTACGTAAATAAAAATGGATATTTAGTGTTTACAGCAATGTAATCACATGGTGTTCACTGTCAAGTCAAAGAGGGGGTACCCTGATTATATTTCTTTCTCTTAGAAGTTTTGATTTTCAGTGGGGGTTCTGACTTGATTTTTAATTTTCCATCTATAATGAAATGCTTTTAAAAACTGTTGTTCTAGCAGGAGTTCTAGTGGAACTACCTTCCCCACCTCCCCACAGCGATCTCTAACCTGAACCTTCTGTTCCCAGCTGCAGGCTGACCCAGCTGGCCTCCAGGCTATGAATCCGGAGATTTTCATTCTCCCGTTCGTTTTTCAAATGGATCAGCTCTTCCTGGTTCCTCATGTGCAGTGCACATTGGCATTCGTTGCTCCCTGAGTGTCCAGGCTCACCCCACCCCCATCACTGTATCCCGGATATATCTGGGGGAATCACCCATCCCTCCCTTAGATAATGTGATTGTATTGGGACAGACTTCTGTGACAGGAGCTAGATCCTGAGCAGTTTACACCACTTACTCCAGCTAATTCCTTACATTCCGGTTTTGCTCGAGGAACTAGTTTTGGCCAAGAAGAGCAGTCAGGCCTGACGATATTGTTTATTTTTTCCCCATGAACACAAGGCTAAGAGGATGCCCCGTCTGTGTCTGTCGCGCTCACTGGCAGTCCACAGACGGGAGAGAGACTTGAGTCAATGAGGGGAAGCCTGACCTGAAGGACAGAGAGTCAGCCGTGGATGGCATCGAGACTGCAGCCAGCTGTGCCCTGAACTATCATCACACAGGGGAGTAAAGATCACCACACTATTATCATCATCATCATCATCATCATCATCTTATATTAGTTGTTACTGGTTTCCAGGTATTTAGAGCTGAAAGTAATCAGATTCATACACCAGATCTGACACTTTGGGGGCTTACTTGTCTGTTTGGCTGTAACATAGTCATGTCATCTAAGGAAAGCTTGCAGAGGGAAGCAAAATTTCTGAGAAGACTCCCACAGCTGAAAGTCTTCTACTGAACTTTTATTTAATTGACAGTTTTGTGAGGTATAAAATTTTCAGTTGAATATAGTTTTATCTCCATGTTTTGAAAGCATTTAAAGTCTGGAACTGAGAATAAGAAGTAAAAAAGGAATTATGAGTCTCCTGTGTCACTTAACTGCATTTTTATTTTGAGGAGCATTTAGAATATGCTCATTATCTGTGATTTTTAGAAATTTTATGAGCTTTCACCTTGACGAGTTTGGTTGGTTTCATTTTCTTCACCTCACTAGGAACCTCAGTGTGTACTTCAAATGAGAGACTTCCAAAGTATGTATTTCTCCATACTTTGTTTTATATTTTTAATAATGTGATTAAAAGATAATGAGCAATTAATTGGGTGGTGCATTTATAAGATGTATACTTTGTCAGATGTACTTAAGAATAATTAAAAATAAGCTAGGTGAAATTTTGCTGAGAGATAACCAGATTCCAGAGTACAGATTTTTCTCCCATGAAGAAAGCTTCATTTCCTAAGGGATGCAAACTGAGCCCTCGTACCTGGGCACAGTGGGGCAGGACGGACACCTAGCAGGCGAATTCCGTGCTGGACGATGGGGTCGGACAGGGCACAGCTGTATATGCAGACTCTCCGTTAGTCATCCTCTGTTCAGCCCGAGGAACGTCCTCCCTCCTCTGCCTGCATCTCCAGCAGGAGGTGAGGTTGAAACACCAGAACCTCAGAGCAGGTGCGGGAAGAAGAGAGGAGAAGTCCTCGCACGTGGGCATGCTGGGGCGGGCACGTGTGTGCGGCTGGGACACCTGCAGACAGTGATACTCCCTGAGGAAGCCCAAAAAACATACTATTAACTGTCACCATAAGGAAGGAATAGCGTCAGGAGCACTAGGACCTCTAAGTGCTTGTCGGTGGCCAACTGTTTATGCCACGCTTTATGGAAAGAGACGTCCTTACAGAATTGGGCACAATCATGGCAATGGGGACAACAGTACCCTCAAACGACAAAGGCCACCCTCTGCCTTCACCTCCTCATGATGGTCATCCTGTGTGTGTGTGTGTCTGTATTCAAAGCCGGCTCCGTTCATCTCTCCTGTAAGAGCGCCAGTCCTGGCGCCTCCCACCCTTTCCAGTGCGACCCTGTGCTAAGGAATCACATCTGCAATGGCAGCGTTTAGAAATAGGGTTACAGTCGAGGTGCTGACAGTTGGGACTTCATCACACCAGTTCTGGGAGGACAGAACTCACTCCGTAACACTGAAGAAAGGGCGAAGTCAAAATATCTTGAGGGCCACTGGACACAGGGTCACAGTGACATTATCATCTGAAGATCTGAAGCATGATCAGGTCCCCCGTTAGGACAGGAACACGTAGGAGCCAGAAAGCAAACACCTCTTCTTGTGGAAGGGCTAAGCAGCGGCCCCTCCATCCTAGGCCAAGGTGCCGAGTCACAGCGAGGGTGCATTGGGGTGGCAGCGGTGACCGAACTCAGGGCCACCCTCCAGAATCTAACTCAGGGATGAGCACACTACAGCCCATCAGTCACATCCAGACGGTGACCTGTGATTACAGGGCTGAGGAACGATTTCTGTATTTTTAGAGGATCTCAAAAGGAAACTAGCAACAAGAACATGCCACAGAGACCGAGGCAGTGGACAAAGCTGACAGGAGGTGCTATGTAACACTTCAAGGAGAAACCGCCGCCCTGACCTGAACGACTCTGGTCCCCAAGGACTTCTCTTTAATGACCATTGGCCATTATGGCCACTGTAGAAAGAGTCCTGGAGGGACGGGTCCTGGAGGGTGACCTTGAACTACAGCAGTAGGGACCCCACACCCTAGGGCAGATAAACACGGCCTCAGTTATGTGCCATACAACCACTGATTTGTTGAATATGCTAGTTTCTGTCTCAGAAAGGAGGATGCTGTTAGCTGACGAGACACAGATGTCAGCTCCTCCAGAGTTGGCCTCAGGTCCTTCCTGGCTGCCTCACCTGCGGAGACTGCAGCCAATAAAAAGAGAGCCAGGTGATAGAGGCAGGGCCATTTCAGCTCCTGCTCCAGGTCCCCCTGCGGGCTTGGCTGAGGGTTTGCTGGCCCTGCCTCGCAACATGCCTTTCCCTCCGACAGTCTCGCCGTTTCCTCTCTGGTACCTGTAGTCATTGATGCCAAATAATATCCCTCAGGCCACACACGACTATCTCAGCTTGTGCTTACAGAAGAGACAGAGTGTGACAGTCGTGAGCAATGATCGAACCTCTATTCCGATTGTTGTGACCCAGCAGTTAGCACTGCATGACTACGATGGCTCAAAACATAGTCCTTCTGTGGAAGAAGCACCAGCAATAACTGAAAGGCAAGCACAGGGGAAGGCCCAGCGGCAAACACTCCTCAGGCTCTGGTTACATCGCTTGCCTTCTCCTTGACAGAGGTCAAACCCTGACCTTGGTAGAGCTGTGTCCCTTTCCCTGGAAAATGTCCCGATTCAGCAGATTGTCTCCAAATCTAAAGTACGTGCTTCTACCCTTCCCATTTTAGTTTGAACTGCAAAGCTCTCTACCCTGAAAGTCAAGATTTTACGAGCATGAAGCTTCCTGCCGCCAATTAATAAATGTTCATCTGTGGCCATAAACGTGGGGTGTCCACGCTGACTGCAGCACCCTCCATTTCCAGGTGTTTCGTCTCCGATGCGGTTGGCATGGAAAGCATACAGCCAATGTGGGATGCTGTTCCTGTATCGCTGTGGTCAACACCCCAGCAAGTAGTGACCATGACCTCAAGAAGCACAGACTACAGGCCTGGCTCACAGCGTTTTCCTAAGGGCACACCTTTTCTTCTTTCCTTTAAAAGACTGTGGTGGGATCTCATGAAATTGTGACTCAACACTAGCAGAGGGCATTTTTGTCGTTTGTGATGCGGACCCCAGCTGATGGGGTCCTCGACATTGTGGATGGGGGAGAGACATTCACAGGGACTACGGAGTCCTGTGGAGAAAAAAGGCAAGCAGCTTCACTCTCCAGGGGAGCAAAAAGCCATGGCCTCCACCAAGACAGGCCGTTTATTTCTCTCTCTGGGCACATTACATGATGGCCCTCACTTACCATGCACAGGTTCGCTTTAGGTGGTTACCTTTTACAGAAAACAAAGGAGCCAATGCCGCTAATCACATCACAGAAGAGGGATATTTGCAAATGAAAAGGCAAAAGTGGTTGAACCAGTTACACTCATCCTTGGAAGGTTTAGCCTGGATTTTAGGAAGTAATTTGCAGTAAATGTCCTCAATTCAGGGTGAGGGAATTTGAGCAAAAAGCAAGACTCATAGCAGCCTAGGTACATTGCGGGCCTGATTCCCCACGGGATAAACCTATCCGTGGGCGTGGGTCCTGTGCATCTCCGAGTGGGAGCTCGGCCCACGCCATGCAGAACGATCTCCTACAGTTTGGACCTGAAGAAAATGAAATTCAGAAGTCATGTGACTTACATGCCAAGATTTTTTTTTTCTTCATCTTTGCTTTTTTAAGGCCGTGCCATGAGAATGACCTGGTAACACAGGTCTGCGTCCTGCGGTCTGAGCCGCAGCCACATGGCTGCAGGACCCCAGGCAGTCTCATGGACCCCCGCGTGTCCTCCTGACTGCCCACGGAAGCAGAACCCAAGGCTTTGCTGTGTCAGCCAGACGGGGACTCAGGTTGGAAAGAGGAGCGTTTTGTCCTTTTCTCTCCGTTACTTTTTAGATGTCCTCTTTGTTTCGACCAAACCAGAACCTCTTTGGTTAGGATACGCTACACAGGCGGACATACTCCATACTCCATAATTCTAATTAAATGCAGTTGATTGGTAAACCTACCCAAGGTTTTATGTGCCAGATTTTATGACCAGAGCACTTCCGTCAAGTAGCATTTCCAGGGGATATTGATGATGGTATTTGGTATTAATCAGAGAACAAGATGATGGGACCTCAAGAGAACAAAAGGAGCAAATAAAGGTTGAAACTGCTTCTCACTAAAGAACAATGGTGCGGAGTCTGCCCCAGGACGCCCAGTGCCCAGGTGCCCTGCCCATCAGCCTCAGTCCCCAGCACAGGGAGGCCACGGCAGGCAGTCAGGGGCAGTAGAGGGTCAGTGCGGACTTGGCTGTGATATGGCTGCTCTACAAAACCCTCCATCACTGCGGACGAGTTTACCTGCTGGTGCCTGCTAGAAATCCAAACCTTCAAGACAACATCCTTAGCCATCAGCCTTGGGGCTACAGTCCTTTTGCTCTCTTTCAGCTTTGCCTCTAAATGAAGAAGTAATTAACAGAAACGGATGGCCTGCACTGCACTTAGCAAAGCTCCGACCCTCCCCTGCAGGGGCCCTGTCCTTCCTCCCTGTCTTATTCAGGCCACCGCTTTGCTGGGGGAGCTCACAGGCCCTTCCCTGCCATCCCTGCTTCCTCCATGCAGGGAGTCAGGGCCCAGAAGACAAGTGACTTAATGGTGACAAAGGGCGTTCGTGGTTTGAGAGACAGGTGGTAACACGGGGAGAGGACTGCTATTCAGAGATCTTCCATCAAATGGTCACAGTTTCAAAGTCACTGTAATTCCCCAGGGTGTCAGGAATGACGAATTGTATTCTAACCTTCCCCCGCATTGGTTTGGGTAAACAAATGGTGCCTTAGAGCAGTGAGAATAAAAATGAAGCAACCTAATTAGAATAGTGCAACAAACCCAACGAAGCTCAAAGTATTTTATTTCTCTCCTCTTTCCCCTAGTTAGTTTTGGTAAGAACCGCCAGAAAGGTAAGCATTATTATTCACACCCAATACTGAACGTTCCTGCTTAGAACTTCAAGTTCGCTGGAGTGAGTCTGGTGGTAAAACAAAAACTGTATTTACATGAGTCAGTGAGTATTACACTCTATTAGAATATTATACAGTTATGCTGTAGCATATTACAAAGAAAAGAGGATTTTCAAGCTTCATGCTGTAACCATGGAAACAGTATAGTCTTAAAAACAATGGCAAGAATATGAAGTGAATCTTTTTTATGCTCTAAATCTTTAAACATAATACCCACTTTACAACTCTCTGAGCATTTGTCAAAACTCCGCTGTATTAATATTGATAAGTACATTCAATAATATCCTTGGGTTGGTGGAATTCTATCATGTGGCACACGGGACACTGGCATGCATTCATGAAGACTATAATGCAAGTTTTGGCAGGAAGCAAATTCTTGAAATTGATAGAGTTATTTTAAATATTTTCAAATGTATCAAGAATATGTAACAGAGTCTCCCTTAAATTTAGTTCTAGGTACGTTTACTCTGTCTGTTGGTGAGACTTCTATTAGGAGTCTTCTGTAGGCAGGCTTCTAATTCAATTACTTATGTCTACATTGTTCAGGATGGATCTGAACATTTCAAAGAATAGAGTATCAACGAAACATTCAGAATGTTTAGTTAGCATGGATTATTTTTCAGCTGATTCAACAAAATATAATGAAGAGCATTTATACAATATTTATGATATTCACTTGCAAAGGTGAGGAAATGACATTTTCCTTAAGGTAGAGTAGAAAGCATTTATTTGGCTCTGAACTATAAATTCTTTGTAACACAGAGGACACTTGTTTGCAGATGAAACACTCTTAGTGCCAGAGAAGCAAACTGGCAACAATGAATCAACGATACTTTAAGACCTGGTCAGTGTAAAATTTAGCACCAATAAACCGTTAATGTTCAGTGAGGCCAGATACCTTTACACCCATCCTTGCTGAGCCATCCTTGTTCTCGACTCAAGTATACAGCATTCTCCAGTTTGGACTTTTCTGTGGAGGTGCGCATATACTCCCGTACAGAACAATCAGAATTCGGTTTACCCAGTATATTCTAAAGTTATCTAAAGTGCATAAAATTAAGTTTTATCTATTCTTTGCTTATGCACCAAACATTATGCTAGTAAAACTGAGGGTCAGTACAACACATATTACATCTGAGATTCAGAATAAAATGCTGTTTTAATTAAAACAATTATGAATATTAATGGATTGCTATTCACTGCTATGTACTTACTAAGTAAGAGTTCCCCTGGTCGTGAGAAAGTCATTTTAGAAAGCATATTATTGTTTTAAATTAATTGACCTAATAAACCCAGAGGATATAAAACACTAGCCTAGGAGGATTATGAAAGGGTAGAAAATTATTCAAGACACAAAAGAAATTACCAAGATTTATCATTCAATAAGAAATGCATATTGAGAGAAATATACGCTGCAATCCTGGATGGCAGTCAGGCTAATCAGCATATCCATCACCTCACGGTTTCCTTCGTGTGTGTGTGTGTGTGTGCGCGCGCGCGCACGCGTGCTGTGAGAACACAAGATTCATGCTACTAAGTTTCCAGTATACGACACAGTGCTGTTAATTATAGTCAGCACCCTGCACATTAGATCCCTGGGGCTTATTCACGACAAAGCTGAGCTGGCCCTTTGACCTCCCCACTTCCCCTGGACCCCCAGCTCTTGGCAACCACCATTCTGCTCTCTGTTTCTATGGGTTAGACTTTATTTTTTTTGATTCCTCATAGAAGGGAGACCATACAGTATTTGCCTTTCCGTGTCTGGCTAATATCACTTTAGCATCATGTCCTCTGGGCTCACCCATATGGTCGCAAACAGCAGAATGCCCTTTTCACAAAGCTGGATGCTATTCCACTGTATGGATATACCACATTATCCATCTGTCGATGGCCCTCAGGTTGCTTCCAAACCATGGCTATTGCGAACAACACAGAGTCCTTCCCAGACTGCACTTTCCCTCGAGCCTTCACGGGCCTGCCGCGGCACCTGCCCACGCCTTCATCCGTTTGCCGCACCCCCGCATGCTAGTCGTCCCTGCACAACCTGGTTTCCACTGAACAACCGGGCAGGGCACGGGTTCTTGGCATTTCTTCTGCTTTTACCGCGTCTGGCCAATTTCATGTAAGCTGAACTCCAACTTTCTCCCCACCCCACACCTGTTTCTCTTTTTGTGAGTGACGTCACTCTTCTTCAGCTCAGGGCAGGTTTACACATTCAGAATCACGTCCCTCACATGTTCAGCCCACGTCTGATTTCCCCACGGTCCTGGTCTTCAGTGAAAGTCTGGTAGCTGCCCTTGAATTCGGACAGTAAGGTTAATAACCCTGAATGTGCCCTGAGGTGTTTGGGCTGCGAGTCACTGAACTTGGAATCTTTCTCTGTCGTTTCTGGTCAGACAGTGAATTTAATGCATGACGGTTATTAACAACTCAGAATCTATATGGTGGGGGTATCTCTTTAACATCGGACAGACAGAGTGTATTATTTGTGACAAATATTGCTAATCTTTCATTTGTCTGGTGCGTGGGTGTAGAAACAACCCATCCTGTGGCAGGAATATCTGATCTCAGGAAAAGACACTATGACATTTTATAAGGTAGGAAGTGTCAGAAGTGATGGTCCTAATTCCAGAATCTGAGGTATGAACAGTCTAGTTTCATGTAGAATGATATTTTCTCATGTACTGACTTCCAACAGAACACTGTCTTAAGGACCCCAAAAATATTCTAAAATGCATTAAATAAAAAAAGCAATTTGCTAAATAAATGAAAGTATGAAGATGACTCAAAATAATTATTAACTCATCTTAATTTTCATCACCAGAATGGCACAATTTACCAGAAAAAAAAAATAAACTCTAATTATTAACACTTACTTTTGGGAGGAATATTACAAACTAATTTCAATTACAGTTAATATTTTGTCTCTTATGTATTATTAAAACTTATTATCATGGGTAACTGCAATCTCCATTACAGAGATAGAGAAATATCTGTTGGACAGAGTAGGATCCTTAAAATACAATTTTGACTTTGAAATTTTAGATTCACAGAAAATTTGCAAGGACGACCCAGAGACTCACTGTGTGCTTGTCACCCAATGTCCCCTAGTGTTAACACCTTACGCTGCCATGACACAGGTATCACCACTAAGAAGCCCACACACTGGTCCCCTCAGCAACTCAAGTCCACACAGTAGTTCCTTTTCAGGCCCCCCCCCCCCCAGTTAAAGCCTTTCCTCTTCTCCCCAGGAGTCAGGCCAGGACTCCACATTGCGCTTAGGACATCGTGACGTTTCGGTAGATATATTCTCATAAGCAAGCTCAAAACACATATGCTTTCATAAAAATTGACTAAAAACATGATGATGTTATACAGAAATTTAAATAAAACAGCACAGAAAGGGAACTATTAGGCTGCCTGAATTTAAAATATTAACAAATAAGATTCTTCAAACAATTTCTAATAATTTTAAAAATCTCTTTGAATAGGTTTCATCACCACCCTTATGTGCTTGACATTTTTTTTTTAGTAGTTTTTTCTTCTTAATTATATTTAAGTGTTTTGATATACAATCTAAGTGATCTTCGGAAAAATCTGTGAAACTCAGGGGAAATTCAGTGGTTTAGCCTACAAAATAAAAACTACTTTCGAAAAAATAGAATCACTTTAATAGGAAGCGTTTCCTTTTGCTGCAAAGTGATCACTGTGGCCATAGTGTTCGGAGAGCCGACGGTCAGCCCCAAGCCCGCTATTCACGTCATACCGTCCACACGTGGCATATGTTTGAAGCTAAGCATTATTTTTTAGTTCTAAAAAACCTTAATAGAAACTCTGTCTCTACTTCTAAAAAGCTGGTAGGAAGACTATATTTCAGAAAATCAGACTAAGATATTACACAAAAGGAAACATTTTGTCTCCGTCATTCAATCTGAGTGCACAATGGCACCTCAATTTAGAACTAAGAGGTTTCTGGCATTCATGGAGGATGGGAAGGACCAAAGATAGAAATACAAAGTCGATCAACATGGTCTTTGACGAACACGTAAGTGTTGAATGCTGAGGCAGGGGTGCAGCACCTGTTCGTCTGTGCAAAGGCACTTGACCTCTGTCGGGGGCGGAGGGAACACTCAGACGTGGGCAGGCACTGCGTTCACCTTTCTGCTGCACGCCCACCCCTCCAGTTAACTGAGTGAGAGCCAAGTACAGACTGAGGTCTTAGAATAGAACGAATGCTGTTCCAAAGCAGGACAACGTCAAGCTGTAAGAAAATCAGAAAGGTAGACGTATATATAGATGTTTTTAAGGTCTATTTAGTGACTCTTCGCTCTGCACATAACAGCATATTTAAGGGCGAGTTATATTGATCTGAAAGGGACTGCATTTATTCCCCTCAAATCAATCACAGTACATTCTCAATCAAACTGTTGCTGCTATTCATTTGTTCCTTTAAAATGTGGAAAGTGGAAAGAGTTAACATTATTTCCAGTGCTCACCTCTGTCACCTCATGTATCTTGTCCCTCCAGAATGTCTAAAAGGCACATTATTTGAAAGGAAAGCTTACCTAAGTTGTCTTTATACTTCAAAGGAGAGGGAATGCAGGAGACTTTCTATTTTCACCTCGGGCAGGTCCTGGAAGGCTCCACTGTTTCTTTTTTATGTGTTTCCTCTAAACTAGCTATTAGCAGTCTGCACATGAGCCTTTCTGCGTTAATGCCACCACCATGTGGGTCCAGGAGCATCCCTGCCTTCACGGAGTCCCAGGATGCATTCCAGCACAAGCCTGGGTTCGTGGGGGAGTTCTCAGCCTCTGGTCCTCCTGGGCATGCACAAGCCTTTCTTTGACGCAACTCTTTTCAAGCTTGAAGCAACCAAATAAAGCTGAGACACATCCCAGTGATTCACCAGACTCCAGAATAATGAGCTCCGAGGGCCCAGAAAAGACTGCAGATTTGTCTACAGCCTTGTAGCAAAAATAGAAAACAAAACAGCCAAAACAAAATGAAGCACCAGCCTCCTTTGGTCAGTGGGAAGTTATGATGTCATATTTCAGGTGTAGTTATTTTCTCTTAAATGCCACATTTTCCCAGAGCCATAGCATAATCCAGAACTGAAAGATGCCATTTTAAACAGAACATGTCTCACTTTCCCGATTTCTACCATTTCCCAGAGCTACCACCTCATCACACCTGGTGGCCATGCGTGGGAAGTAGTCTAGCTCTCGCATGACCCCACCGGGACGTGGACACCCAGCCAATATCAGAGCTCTTGGGCACAGAGGGCTATTTTAGAATTGTCTTTTCAGATAACTAGGGCATCACTACTTAATGTGATATCAAATGAGAAATTAAATGTTTAACATACATGATAGCCCTTGCTAATATATCATTCATTGAATGATACCTACACATTTCAAGCTTTTCTAATGTTTTCCCCTTGAGTACCCTTCCAGTGGTTCTATTTCGGCCACAGCGTTTGGGAAGAGAGAATGCTGACAATGGAGAAAGAGGCTACCTGCTCACGCCTGAAACCTGAGTAATGCTGGTGATATGAAAACATTCTGGGGAAATCAACATCTCTATCTCTCTCCCTCCCCACACACACACACACACACACACACACACACACACACAGTCCCCAATTTTAATATTAATGCATACATTCTGTACTTTTGACAAAGCAGTCTAAAGGAAAATACAACTGTTAGAGCTCCTTGTAATCTATTTGATAGTGACTCTGGCAGAGAAGCAGAGACCAGTGTGATAATGAGGCAACATCGGAACAAGCCAACTACCTTGAAGTTTGATGTTGTTTCATTAGGAATCATTTAAAAGGAGTCGGAGTTAAAAGACGGTCCTTTGTTCATAAACCATGACTCCCTGTTATACATTCTATAGATATTTAATCAATAAATTATAATGATAAAATAGCTAAGATTATTTTAGGAACGAGGAATGACATGTTATCCTGAACAATGAATTAAATAGGACCTTGGATTTGACTGTCGATCTGACTCATAGTATATATAGTATGGGCCTTTTATTCAATCTGTTTGCTGGCACAAGATTTAATATGCTTTGTATCTTTGGCTATCTTTGTTTTATATCTTTGGTTGGGATGACAAATATGTAAGCAAATAAATCTTTTAAAAAGTTACATAATAAGTCGGCTACATTAGTAAAATTATACATATACGTAAAGCTAGGACATAAAATTAAGGTTTCCTAGCAACCAGGGCACAAAAAAGATACTCTATAATTCAGTTATAGGGAGAAAATCATAACAGGTTATTTAGGGGAAATTTTTCTCTCCTAACTTGAACATGGTGTTTTACTTCAATCACACACAAGGACGTGGGGAGAATTCTCAACCTACTTCACTTATTTGTTTTATGCATTAACTTCCCAAGGAAAGCTATCAGTAAAATTCATTGAACCTGCCAAAATGTGCTAATTTATCAGCCTTTTGATGTCATCATTTATACTGTGTTGAAATGTGCCACTTAACTACACTCTATCAGCTATTATAACCTTGTGTCATTTAAGAGGTTATTAATGTGATAAATTAATACATTTGTCTCAGATCACATGGTTTTAAGTCTGAAATGGACTTTGGAGCCGTACTTTCTCATAAACTACTTCATTTCAAAAGGCAGAAATTAAATCAAACTCAATTTGTGGAGTATTGGGAAAATAAAGCATGAAACGAGTTTTAACCTGTTCTGACAGGCTGATCTGGCACAGCCGCGTTCCAAGGGAAGAACATATGGGATGCGACTGAACACTAACCCAACTAAAAAGCTGTTTCTATGATAGTCTTTCTTCCATAAAGTTTCATGTTAGTACCTGGATTATAGATGCCAAAATGTGTGTTAATGAATAAGACGTAGAAAAGGAACAGTGGACTGGAGTAAATGTCAGTACTTTTCCCACAGCCATACCCTTCGCAGTAGGATTTCACCCGGTCCCTGAAGAGTGGGTGTGCTAAGATGTGATCCTGAGCGCGTCGGCTTAGCAAGTTTGGCTGCAGTGGTCGCTGCGATAATGGCTACATCAGGACCAGTGGGATTCAAGTCAGCATCTTCCCTTTGGTTTCAGGTCCAAAAGCACTCCACTTCTTAAGCCAGAATCATTCTTCATTCTGTGGATTATTCTGGAATTATGAGTCATGCTCACATTCCTCTAATGCTTCCCTATTCCTACTCTCTCACAACCATACCCTTTCGGTAGACTCTTCTTGGAAGCTGCATACGGATCTGGAGAACAGTGCGCTAAGTGAAATAAGCCAGTCAGAGAAAGACAAGTGCCGTATGACTTCACTCATATGCGGAATCTAATGAACAAACTGTGCGAACAAGCAGAACAGAGACAGACTCATAGATGGAGAGCAGACGACAGCTCTGGGGGGTGGGGAAGAGGGAAGGGGTAGAGATAGAATAGGGAATGGGGAGATAAATGGTAATGGAAAAATATAATAAAATAAACTAATAAAGAAGAAAAAGTCTTTTCCAGTGGACACTAACATGAAAATAATGAAAATGTCCCTTATTTCTAAAAATGTTTTTACAGTTTATCACTTTCTATTGTAATTTCTTTAAAAATCATAGGAAAACTTGTCTTTAAGACAGTGGCTTCTACTAATAAAGACCATTCTTCCTAAAACTATTGGAATATGATATTGTAGTATTGCATTTCCTATAACTTAAAAAAGAAATGCATTCTTCCTAAAGACTGCATTTCCACAAAAAGATACCCAATAGTTATCTCAACTACACAAACTAGCTCTTGTTTACAATCAATTACTATTGCTGGAATTAATTATCATTAAATGCATGTGTCACTCATGTGTATGAAATACGAGCAGTGCCATTATAGTACATACTATTTTTTACTTGTTGTTAACCCTCTAAAAATGGTCTGACGTGGGTATCACCAATACTTTGCGATGTCGGTCTCATATCGAGAAAGCATGAGGTATTACAAGGCCGTGTTAGACATGCTCCCGGGATGTTAGAGAGGCTGATGGAATTAAGAATAAGAATCCTCCTAAAGTACAAGTATGAGATGCTAAAAATTTTCAGTAGAAAGAGATGGTTAAATTTACGTAACCATTTGGTATTAAGTTAATGCCAACTGGTGTTATGTACAAAAACAGAACAGACAAGAACTAAAGTCAGAGGAAGACACTTCAGCTCTCCACACTGAAAATGTCCCTGAAGGCAAGGGCGGAAATCAGTCAGGTTGCTTCAGGGGTGTGCAACGGGACCTCCATGAAAAGGCAAAGGAATGACTCTTACATCTAGAGGAATGGTGAAGATACAGATATCAGTAAGGAAATCATCTAGGAGCTTGGTGAAATGACGAGATGGTGAAATAGCAGTTCATGACCCCGCCTAGGTAGCTAACAAGCAGAAGCAATACAATGGTTGAACAAACGTTACAGAAATCTTGATGTAGACTTTAGAGCCCAAGACTCTATAGGTAAAAAATAAGCAAACAATCCTTTGCTGATCTTCTTGGAAACAGTTAAGAGATGCCGGTCAAAGTTTGAATGACGCCTGCTACCCCCACACTAACTAAGCAGGTCGTTCTCCCATTGTTTAGTCAGCCCAAAACCTGTTCAGAGTCACAGAAGCAAGAAGAAATCTTGTTTTGAGAAAAGCTGCACTTCTAAGTCACCATGCTTGTGAAGAAGTGCTTAGATGCCAATGAAAGCCCTGATTCTCAATCCTTTTTTACTAGTGAATAATCCACCAGGGCGCAGCTTCACAGCCTCGGTGAGTAAACTCAGCAGTCAGCCATCAGCATTTGCTGTGCGTTCTATTAATAATGAAGAATAATAGTAATTTGGGAATACAAAAATAAAAATGTATATAGCAATATAGGTAGTCCTATGTAGTTTTCTTGCCAACTACGTTTCACCTATGTTCTAAAAATGAGGAGGAAAAAACAAAGCAGAGAAATCCAGAATGTGAGGAATTCTGCAAGACAAGTAACCTGGACTTCAAAAACATGTTATTCTCATAGAAGACAAAAAATACAGAGGACTTCTTGAGAGTTGGGTAAAATAAAGACTTGAGCACCAAGTGTCATGTCTGAATCAAGAATTGAAGAACATGGTAGGGTATATTTTAGACAGTTGGGGACATTAAATGTGAACCACGGGAAAGGAAGGACCAAGCAGACACCCTGCGATTCAGCCTCCCCCTACCAGCAGGAGGCCTGCGGGCCAATCTCCTTGCAAACATCCACTACCAGATACTCTGGAAAGAAGGTAACAGTTTTTGCTAGCAAGGGTTCCTATCAATAACACGCTTGAGCAGGATACACGTGCCTGTCCCGGATCCCTTACAATAAGCAGAGCGGCACTCCGAGGGGTGGGCAGGCATGGCGCCTTGGAGACCGTCACATCAACTCACGGCAGTTAATGGAGTACAGAGTGTTGTCATGACCAAATGACTCTCTTCCACGTAGGCGATGTGAACCTCACGACCTGCGGGGCACCTCTCGGGTTCTGCCAGGCCCAAGGACGTCACGGTGAGCAGACAGACCCTGGAGACGTGAGTAGAGGCTTCGGATCGTGTCCTCCTTTGCTCATGTTTCTTGCGAGTTTCTGTCTTCCAAACCATTAGCACGTCTCATTAGCAGCAGACTGACGTCTCACTGGTTTTCTCCTCGTTTTTAGTAAATGTTTCCAAAATATGTAAAAGTTTCCTTGAATGTCTGTTTTAATAACGGGGACCTAAATTATTACATCTTCTGTGTTTGTTAATCATGCAGTGTGAATTCATGGCGAATCATACGCCTGCCACAGTACATACATGCAAATCATCGTACATGCAACACTAGTTTTCATTTAAAATATGTTTTGCTGCTATTGTAAGATTTCAAAAATTCAAACACACATAAATTGCTTGGCGGGTATTTACGTGCTGGTTTGCACTGCTTTCCCCAGAGGCTCCCTAGATGGCGGCTCATTCCCAGCCACCTGCCGAAAGGACCTCCCCAGGTGTGCGGGAATGCTGTGAACTTCTCCTGCGTGAATGTACTTTGTTCAGCGCCATCAATGAAGTGTGATTGCTATTTGCTCAGGAATGAAAGACTGTGATATCACATTCAGATTATTCTCTTCCTGGCAAATAAGGATTCTCAAACCCGATAGAGCTGAGCATAAATAATATTGCTAATGAGGCTTGCCACATCTCAGGCACCTGCCAGTCAGAACACTTCAAATTCAACTGAGGGACCCATCCGTGGGACAGGTGTGCAAATGTTCCGTAAGAAAATACAATCCGTGCGTGGAAGTGTGTATTTCAGGGCTTTGTGGGCAATGGATTAGTCTGTCAAGGTCAGAGGTCACACTGTGGAAACCAGATTGGGTTTCCGAAGCGAGGGGAGATATAGGGTGATCTAGTCCCATCGTAATCAAACGCAAGGTTTTGTCCCAGCAGAGTGATGTGGCAGGGCTCCCTAATGACAACATTAGACAATATTATATGCTATGGAGTCTTACCTGTGAAACTAGCGCTGCGGCCAGTGGGCTGGCTTTCCATCCTGGGAGGCCCCTCCCCCGACCCCTGCCCTCGACACCTGTCGGGAGAGTCCACGGAAGGATTCCTGCCGCCATAGGCATCTGTGAACAACGGTCCCAGACGTCCTCTCACCCCTGCGGCTCCGCATTTGGATCATCTTGAGGACATGGACACAAAGGACATTTTTGAAAAAACGACAAAAGCCAAGAATAAGAAAGCTTAAATGCCAAATTCTACTTACTGCATGTGAAAAAGAAATGAGAATCAATCTTCTTTTGTTCCTTTCCTTGACCTAAAATCAGAAAGCTGATGCCTTTATTTTCTTCTAATTTTTCCAATAGTTGTAACTTTTTCTTAGCCTGCAGAGCCGTAAACGAAATCCTTTATATCTTCTTCCTTGAATTACTTGAGCTCAGTGGCCGGCTTTGGTCATTTTTTTCAGGAAGTAGCATATGAACAAGTTTCCAGTGTCTCGGTGAGGCAGGCTCCGCATGGTCCTTCTCCGGGGTCCTGTGCCCGGGCGCTGCCCGCAGCGCCCTCCTGCCCTCCCGCCCAGGGTCGGGCTCCTCCCTGATGCCCAGGGAGCCTGTAAGAGCACAGCGATGCCTCCCTCTTTTCTAGGCCGTTTCTCGTGCTCACTGTTTTCTCCACAAGCTCTGAGGACTGCTGACTTTTTTTTTTTTAAACCCAAATAGAGATTTATTATAAAAAGCTAAACAATTGCCTTGTCCTATATTTTCATGTAGTATCATATACTTTTATTTTCTATTTTTAAATTATATGCCTGAAACTACTATAAAATAGTATGGAATGTCAACTGTAATTGAAAAATAAAAGTAAATGAATAAAGTGTGGAGTAGTAAAGGAAAGGCTGATAAAGAAACCGAGGCATCTGCTTTAGGTTACGTTTGAGAGTGCCTCAGATACGAAGGAAGCAGGGCTGCACCATTGAGTCGGCCAGCAGAGACGCAAATTGCAACCACAATGAGATAGCACCTCACACCTGTCAGAATGGCCATCATCAATAAATCCATAAACAACAAGGACTGGTGAGGATGTGGAGAAAGGGGAGTCCTAGGGCGCCGTTGGTGGGAATGCAGACTGGTGC
>PVIA01001985.1:0-19630 GCA_004024845.1 Tonatia bakeri
CCTCCCGGCTCGGCGCAGGCACCCCATCCCCACCCCCGTGGGAACGTTCGGAGCCTGCACTCCTCGGACCCTCTCCTCGACTCTTCCCTCACCTCAGCCCCCGCTCCCCGCCCTCTTCCCTGCTCAGGGCGCCGGCCGCCCCGTCCCTCCGCCGCCCCCCGGGCCGCGGGGAGGACATGGCCGCGCACAGGCCAGTGGAATGGGTCCAGGCCGTGGTCAACCGCTTCGACGATCAGGTAACGGGCCCGTGGGGGGCGGGAGGTGGGAGCAGTGTGGGGGTGGGGACGGAGTGGGTGAGGGAGGAAGGAGCAGCCGCCTCCCCCGCGGCTGCCTCAGGCGCTGGAGGAAAGGAAGGGGGGACAAGTGGGGGTGGCCTAGGGGGAAGTGCGGGGAAGGAGGGGACCGCTGGTAGTCGGGCTCTCTTTCCCACCTGAGTCGGGGAGTGGGGCCTTTTCCCTGACCGCCACCCCACCGGACCCTCTATCCGTATTATCTCAGCCCATCTGCTTGCTAATAAGGATGAGTGACCTGGGGGCGCTTTCTGGGGCTCTCCATCTGGATTTAATCATTCCCGCCTTACTTTTCTTTTTGAACGAAGGTGGGTAGCATTTAGGGGTTCCCTCTTCCCTCAGTGGACCTCCCAATTGGGGGTGAACAACTGAAGGCACCCCAAGGCCCGTCTTGTGTACCCCCAATAGGAGAACGATGACACCCCGCCCCTCCCCCAGTTCCTTCAGCTTCCTCTCTTGGAGGGGGAAGAGTGGAAGAAATCAGGGACAGCACAGGTTTTCTTACTTTCTGCTCCGCCGTCTCCGCCTGCCCCTGGAGCTTAAATGCACACACACACACACACACACACACACACACAGCGCGTTTTTGTGTGGGCACACGGCGTCCCCTCATATCCTCGAGAGACAGGACTGGCTTTTACATTGGTGTTTGTAGTGGCAACTATGGTTCTTGATCCCTCCTGCTTCTGAAATATTTTCCCCGTTTTTCCTTCCTTGATAATTGCAGTTTCTCTCTTTACTTTTGCCAGGTGTCTGAGACTGTTATTGTTGCTTTCTTGAGTGAGCTTCTTGGGGAGTAAGGGGAGAAGGGTGAAAAGCAAGTGGGAAACTGCATCTGAACCCCGACAACAGAGAGCAAAGGCAGCTGGGATGTGGTCCTAGAGCCCATCATTCTGCTAGTGTTTTGTTAACTGTTTTTGGGCACCTCTTGGTTGACAAGAGAACTTCCATTGAGACTATGTGGGATGGAAAAAAAAGTTTCATAGCTTGGGGAGGTGCCTTTTTATTCCCTGAGCTTCCCACAGTAATCCTAGGGCTGGCTGATCAGAATGAATGCGCTCGTAGCCTTTTGTCAATGGGAATTAGTTTAACTTTGTGTTGCTGTAGGTGGTTGGGGATGGTTTAAAGGGATTTTTTTTTTTTTTTCCAGCTGCAGTTCTACCACGGGCTTTCTGTGATGAGGGAAGTATTTTACATTGAGTTAATCTGTTTTGTTTACTAGATGTAATCATCAAACTGATTATGGGAGCTGAATGGAAGGGGGAGGTGGGCTCCACTTTTATTTGATCCATGAACATTTCCTTACAGGCTTCATAGTGTTTCTGACCTACCTAAAAGATATTTGGGAATAGGCAGAGGAATTGAGAAGAAATTTGAGAAGAAACTACATAGATAAAACAGATTTATAGCTCTGGCTGGTGTGGCTCAATGGATTGAGCACCCGTTTGGTTTGCTGGTTCAATTCCCAGTCAGAGCACACGGCTGGGTTGCCCACCAAGTTCCCAGTATGGGGTGTGTGAGAGGCAACCACACATTGATGTTTCTCACCCTCTTTTTCTCCTTCCCTTTCCCCTTCTCTAAAAATAAATAAGTAAAGTATTAAAAAATAGAATTATAAAACCATCAGAGACTTGAATGAATTGTTTCACCCATCCCTCTGCTTTCAGACCGAAAAGCATTTAAACCAACTATACTACTAATCTACCTGAGGAAGTAAAATGTTACCACATATATTGGATTATATTATTGACAGAACAGTATACTTAAAACTTGATAGGAAAGACTAAAATTTGATAAAAAGGCACATAGCAGAACCCCAAAACTCAATCAGTTTTGAAAGTGATTACTTCCTTAATTAGGGAAATGGCAGTTACAAAGGTGGGCAGCTAGAATGCTGAAAGGATCAGTGATATACTTAACTTGTCTTTATGATGCTCAACAGTAAGTTTCCAAGTGGAAATTGGCAAATTTTGGGTGTGTATCTTTAAATTGTGGCTCACTAGCTGGATTATTTAACAAATTAGCATGTTCTTAGATGCTCTGCCTAGCCATGCCCCACTAGTCTCTGTTGAGCTTTGATTCTGAAAAGGGAGTATAGGAAAACTAGTTAAATGAAGGTTTCTTTTTCTTTTTAAGAAATTGAAAGAAGCTATCCCCAAATGATGTGTTATAAGTATGTTCATTTAATCACTTATATTTTCCATATCTTGTCAAGTAAAAACAGTGTATAAAACACCCCGCAAAAATAACAGTAGAGAATAAACTCTGATTTTTGATTTGTTACAATAGCATATTAGATGTTATAAACCGAATAAGAATCAGAATGCTTGAGTATGTGGTGTAAAATTCACAGTATAAAATGATTGGCAAGTGTCTTTGAAGTTATAAGCCACATGTTAATTGGCCAAATAAATAGATTTGTAAAACTTTGAAGCTGTCTTGGATTAAAAAACAAAATCTAGTCTTGTTCTTAAAGCCTGGTCTGACATTTTTATAAGGACTTATAAAGTAACTGAAAATGAATACTCTTTGAACAAAGGGTATTTATTATATGGTAAGGAAAAATGCTTGTCCTTTTTTTTTTTTATTCTGGAACTCACCTTTTGTAAAAAAAATTCTTCAGCTGGTCCTCAATTGGTTCTCCTCCCGTTCCTCTGCCTTGTCTAGCATCTATTTAGTCTTTTTCTACGTGATCTCCTTTCTCTTCATCTTCAAACTTACTAAGATTTCTTTTGTCTTAAACATTTGGTTGGTCTTACAGCCTTCTGTCTGTGGCTCAATCTTTTTCTCCCTTTTGTTGCCAGATACCTGTTGCCTCTGCTGTTTAACCACCCATTTCCATCATAGCTCTGAAAACTAGCTTATGCCTTGGCTTCCTTTCTGGATTGTTGTTTTGTTGAAAGTGGTTCCTTCTGGCAAAACATTGGTTTTGCTCAACTGCAATGCCACAGTGGTGTTCCATTACCCCTGGAAAGCAGTCTCCTCTAATTTCCAAGACAGTACTATCTTGTGTGTATACTTACGGATCTTCATATATCGTTTGTTCTCATTGATTTTGGGCAGATATGCTTTCTCTACCATGCTGTGTTGCCTGTTGTTGAACTGGGGATAGTAAGCAGGGGTCTGAGTTTTTCCCTGCCTCTGTCCTCCTCTCTGTTAGCTCTCTGTGGATCCTAGATTTAATTTTCTTTCCTCATCAGTCAGAAAAGAATTGTCCAGAAAATCTCTAAGGTTCTCTTTTTAGTTTAAATATTCTATGATGTTAATATTTTAACAGCATCTCCCTGAGCCACATCAGTCTGTTGGGAGCTGACCCCACTTAATTTACCAAACTGGTTCTCCTTATGCCTCAGCGTGCACCTAGCTCCAGGCAGGTTGGCTGTGTCCCTTCTGCTTCTTTCTGCTTCTTTCAGCCTTTGTGTATGCGGACCCTGAATACTTTCTTGTTCTTCCTATGTGCTTTTCTAATTTCTGTTCATCCTTCAACATGCAGTTCAAGCTTGTTTTCCCCATGAAGTCCTCTTGGACTAAACTCACTGCGTTCTCACTTGGTGTGCTTGTTACCTGGGATTCTGCAGAACCACCCAGAAAGGTTTCTCCCCCTCGAAAGGGTTGGTTGAACACAGCTTAGCATTGTTTACCCCCTCCCTCTATCTTTTTATCAAATAGAGTGTAAACTTTCTGAAAAGCAAGAAGCCTCTGTTTGAATTCACTTATAGTCACCCCAGTGCCCAGCGTACCCACGAGTGGACAGTGTGTCATTGATGGAATGTTTTTCACATGGTTCCTGGTTGAAAGGTAGACTGGCTAAAATAAGTGGCAATATTGGCTTTGTTATGGTTATTAAATAACCAAATTTTAATTTAGTTTTAATAATAGTCTAAGTCTTATAAGTTAAGTGGTATTTTAACTAGGAATGATTTCTTTTCTTTTTTGTTTTTTAAGGAGCTCTAAGGAGAAACGTGTCCATATTTATGTATCTTCCTTCAGAGCTAACATGATTTTTGGATCAGGTTTCAGATCTGATTAACTACCTTTGTGAAATTAGATTTTTCACTTATTTTAAAAAAAAACATTTTATTTATTGATTCAAGAGGGAGGGAGAAAGAAACATCAATTTATTTTTCTACTTATTTATGTATTCATTGGTTGCTTCTATGTGTCCTGACTAGGGATTGAACCTACAACTTTGTTGTATTGGGACGATGCTCTGACCAATGGAGCTACCCCACTAGCACACATTTGTCACTTATTTTTAGTGATATCTCTACATAATGAAAATTTTTTATAGTTATCTGATAGGATATTGGAAGTGAAATACTTTGAAACATTTTAAATTGTTCAAATGTAAGATTTGTACTTTTTTTTATGGCTTACTGACTATTGTGTTTTCACTAAATAAGGGAAATTGACTAGTCTCTGGGTAGTGCCCTGCTATGTACCTTGGCTGATGCATACTTTAGCATTCACTAACAAATACTTAGGTAACATATCATGGTAGCAAATCATTTTGTAACGTGTTGTGGATGTCCATAATCTGTTTTCTTGCTTTATCATCTAATTTGTGGTATATGTACAATATATAATATAGGTCTTCAAATTTGGGAAGTGTAATAGAAAATGTTATAAGGTGTTCTGTGACTTGGGCCAGCAGTATTGTTACATTAGATTTTAAACATTCCTACACTTCTTTTATTTGACTTTTTGACAAATAGGAAATTAGGTTCTAAAATCCGCTTTATTATTATTTTTTTATTGTGTTTAGCTTGGAGAATTTTGTCCTTAAAGGAATCTTTAGGTTAGTGATATAATAAGTAGTCATGCCTTATTCTTGCATCTTTGTTGTTTAAATTACTCAGCCTGCTATGGGGCATGTTTCATTTTGCCTTTCAAATTCCGTGTTGTAGAGTTCTATACAGACTATATTGTTGCATTATAACAACATGCTTTTAAGGGTGAACAGTGTATTAATTAAAAACGGGTTTTTCACATGTGCTCTTTAGGCTTCTGTCCGTTCTTCATTAGGGTTTTGTGTCTGTATATAAGACAAGGGATAAGAGGTACGGGAAGGCTCTTTTTTTTTTTTTTTTTTTTAAAAGGAGAGTGTTGTATAGAAGAAATAGAAGGGGAGGTTTGTGGTCAGCTTAAACTGTTAAAAGGCTGAGAATCAATACCGAAGTAGGATCTGAGCGTCTTAAGCTCTTTCTTTGCAGAGGATGGACTTATATTTATAAAAGCATTGGCATTTCATCTGTCTTTTAGAATACACCATTCATTTTCTTGGGGGCAGAGAGAGAACGATGAGACTTTGTTTTGACCTTGAATAATAGAAAAATTAAGGTGTTTATATTGTAGTGACTGTGAATTACGTTTAAGGTTTCAGTAACTTGCACATTTCTGTACTGTACTCTGTGGTAGAGCCTTCAGTAAGCAGAGCACTCTCAGGTTGTGCTGAAGAAAATTTTAACATTGTAGAATATAAATAAATGGAATTGATAGTGCCCTCATTTTAGTTTCTTAGGCACACACCTATTTGATCACTTCAGGAGTTACATGCCTGTGATAATATTTGGTTCTCTGAGTGTGGTTTTTGAGCCATTCACTATATCATCAAAAGAGCTTCTGTTGAGACAAGCAAGCCCCAAGCTAATATGGAATCCCATCCAATTGTAATGAAGAATTGGAATTATCCTCTAAAACTTTACATATTTTTACTATAAATGGTACTAATTACTTTGCAGTAGCAATAACTTGAGGTGCAAACTTCCAGATTGCATATTTTCTTTAAACCACAGCCTGGCACTCTTTTGGTTTGGCTCAGGGTTGTCACTACAGCCTACAAGCTGTTGCCTGCCCCTGTTCATATTTTACAGCTTTGAGTGTCTTACCCTGTTGAATTTCAGAGAACTTACCTTTTTTTGATGAAACCCTTCCCCCAGCTCCACTTCACATCCCCCGAGCAGGGTGTTCTATCTAGGGCGAGAGGCACGCAGTTAATTTAGAACATAGTGGGACTTTTAGAAATTTACTTAAAGAAGTTTTAGCTTATTAATCATAGTTTTATACCCAGATAATGGTCTTGTGGGTAATTATGGCTCCTAAGAATCTTAAGTGACCCTCCTCTGTTTAATTGTTGACAGCTTTCCTTGAGTAGTCTTCATAGAATGTGGGCATGAGAATACCACTCTCACCACCTCAGATTTGTGATGGCAGTGTACTATGTATTGCGTAGTACAAAGAGCTTTTGACTGCAGCGCTTGGTGTGGCCTTGGGCAAGTCAGTTAACCTCTCTGAACTTCAATTTTCTAAGTCGTCATCTGTAAAATGGGGATAATTCCTGCCCTCCTCCCATCATGGGCTTGTTTAGTGTCTTAGGTATGAATCTTTTACATGAAAGGAAGCTATAAAGTTAGTCATAAAAGTTTATTACCATTTTTATCATCCTGTGCAGGAGTTTTTCTATCGAGTATTATTCTACTCCACTTGAGGAAAAAAATAAAACCAGAGAGGCAAAATAACTTGTTCACATCATGTGATGTGTAATTAATTGAACTTAAGCAAGAATGTGGTGGGTGTCTTAATCCTTAGAGCAGTAACTAGTCAATAAGTGGAGCTTTATAAAAAAACTATTTTCTGAACAGATAGCATAAATATGTAAAGTGAGGAATGTATCTTTTGATTCTTCACGTAAAGAAGAGATGTTAAGAGTTTACCTTTTATGTTCATATGAGAGTGTCTGGAAATCTTTTATGATTGGTTATGTGTTAGAAATAGACACAGGTTTCAATTATATCCTTGATTTCATTATCATTCTTCTTTTCACTTTATCACAGTTTCTTGGGTTGTTAGAGGAAGTTGTAGTATCGCTCCCCTTTTGTTTAGATTTATAACATTGCGTTGTACTCACTGTGGGTTTTTAGGTGAGGAGAGTTGACTTCTGAAGGTGAGAGAATAAAATTTGTGAGAACACCCATAGGAGTGTCCACAGTTATAAATAAGAGGTTATGTATTTATTTCATTATTTTATCTTGGCATTTCACAGTCTGGTTTTGTAAAGTTGGTTTTCAGACTCTTAAGAACATTCCACGTAGGATTTGATTAAACTCAAGGCAATCTTTTAAATTTTGGTAGTGCTCCAATTTTAACTTTTAAAATTTTTAAATTTTGAGTGCTCCATCCTGTTGGATTTATGGGTATGTTTGTCTTTTCCTCTCAAAACCATTCACCTTGTCTTTTGGAGTGTTTTTCCAATTCTCCTGCCTTTACAGTGCCTTTTCCTTCTGTCCCTGCTCAGGGCTGGGAAAATGTTTTGCCTTTATGTTCCACGCAGCTCTTCTTCCTTTGGACTGAGTGGGGGGATGGAAGCATTTGTGTTTCCTGTTAGGTTTCACTTTTTGGCTTCTAATACCTGAATTTTCAGTTGGGAGTGGGAGAGAGAGATTTTGTTTTGGTCACCTGTTGTCAACAAAGATCAGTGAAGGCCTGTGCTCTGGTTTCTGCTCTGACTCAACGGCTTCACGATGTTATGTAAATCTCTTAAATTTTGAGCTGTTTTACTATCTATAAAACAGGAGAAATACGATCTGACATTCCAAAACCTTTATAATTCTTAAAATGGATGGATTTTTGTTCCATGTTTTAAAGAGTCAGTCCTCTGATTGAAAAAATTAATTCTAGGCATCTGAATTATTTAAATCCACTTCTGCTATAGTCCTGGCAGATGGTTATCCAACCTCTACTTGAACATTTATTTTAAAATACAGTGGTAATTCATGTTTATGGTAGAAATATGGAGATGCCACAAAATCACACAAAAAAAGTAAAAATCACTTATAATACCACAATTTAGAGAAAACCACAGTTAAAATTTTGGTGTATGTAATTAAATGTGCTCCTTCTGAAATCAGACTGCCCAGGTTTAAATTTTGGTGCTCAGGCTATGCCACCGCTTAGCTCTTGGTCAAGACTCAAGTTCTTCAAGCTTTAGTTTCTTTACCTGTAAATTAGGATCAGTTACTATTGTTAGTATGCACACACAGATGACTGTGGGATTTAAATTAGGAAGTATATGTAAAGCGTGTGGCACAGTATCTGGCACATTGAAGGAACTCAGTTAATGTTAGCTACCATTATTAATGTTAGGTTGTTGGAACCGAGTGAGACACGTTGTTTTATATCTGCTCTTTTAGCATAACAGTATATTCTGAACATTTGCCTGTATGATTAATTTTCTTTTATATTTAAAAACTTCAAGGGATTATGTGTAATTTTAATTTTTCCTTAATATTTAAAAAATAAATTCGGAATTTTTTGTATTGAACATCTTTTGCCCTTAGGGTGACCAGAGATACTACATCTAAAGGTAACCCATTCCATCAGTAGAATTGTAATTGTTAGAAACTCTTCCCTTAAATTGAGACTCATCGGTTTTATTATATTAGTAAACATTTACATGTCTACTATTTGTGGTAGATGCCAAGCATTATGTTAAATGTTGGGAAAATAAGGACAAGACATGGTTCTTGGTCTCCAGGAACCTGAAGTCTAGTAAGGGAGAAAGACAGTAAGAAAGTTAACGGTGAATATAGATGTGTAGAGTACATTGCGTCTGTGTAAAGAGTAGCACCTGATTTAGACTGGGCCGTTAGGGAGACCTTGTCAGCAAAAGCGAAGCCCGGGTTCAGCTGAGAATCTTGTAGGGTCTTCTTTGCCATACTGAAATGTTTAAACTCTATTTTGAAGGCTTGGGCACATATAATTTCACTTAATGGCTTATCCTTTAGTGGGAAAGATTGAGGAATATAATAAAGGCAAATGATCGTATGAGGTACCATAGTGGTAGAAGAAGATAGAGATCTAAATTCAGGTGGTGGAATTAGGGACTGAGATAGTAGGGAAAGAAAGAATGGGTGTGATTTATAATAAGTATCTGTTGGGGTGAATGAGAGAGAGTGGGCAGTATTAAGGACACAACTGAATTTGGAGACTATATCTTGGGTGTGGTCACAGTCACTAAAATTGAGGAGATCAAGGAAGGTTGAGGACCAGAGGTTGGATTGGGTGCTCCACCTTGACATTGAAGTCACCTAGATTAGGGTTGCCAGATTTAGCAAGTGGAAATATAGGCTGCCCAGTTAAATGTGAGTTTTAGATAAACAATGGATAAATATTTGGTATAAGTATTTCTCAAATATTGCACGGGATATATTTATAGTAAAAAATTACTCATTTATTTGAATTCAATTTTAATTGGAAGTTCTGTGTTTTATCAGGCAACATTAACCTAGATGAAGATACCCAGATGTGGAGGATGTGAGATAGGGGAGAAACTGAGCCAGGATCCAAACTGTTTTGATGATGGGGGAAAATATCTAGAAAGTTGGTAGGTGAGTGTGGCAAGGTTTGTTGGTAGCACATGAGTCATGAGCTGTAAGGAAGAGTGGGAAGAGCAGAGAAGTGGGATTTGGCCTCCTTGAGTCTTCTACTCATTATTCCTAATTCTATCTTCTGTAACTCTTCAGAATAACTTGGTCCTTTTACTTTAAAAAATTTGAAGACAAATCTTATGTACTCCCTAGATTCCTCCCCACCCCAGAAAAATATCATACATTTGACCATTCCTTATAGGACATAATTTCAAGACATCTCACTGTGCTGGTTTTTTGCTTCTGGGTGCAGTGGTGGTCAATACTCAGACATACCATTTTTAAATTTTTTCTCTCAATATTTTTGTACATGAGGGTGTTATGGGAGAATTAAAAAATGGCATAAAGATGCCAGGATTCAGGCGCACTGTATTTTCAGTGTTCATCTGATTACCAGGACAGTAAACCTGTCAAAGAATGTTAATTGGCATGTGTGTGCATGTCTGTTTTTTTTTAAGTTTCATTATAAATTTCAAACTTATACGAAGTAGAGAGCTGATTGTAAATGAATTCCCATGTAGCCATTGCCCAGCTTCTACTCAGTTTTATTTCATCCGCACTCCCGCCCATTTCCTGCCCAGCACCTCTCCATCATTGTGAAGCAGTCCCAGTTACCATCTCATTTCAGTGTGACTACTCCTTCTTTTTCTTGTTTTTTTGCTGCTCGTTTTCTTTTTTCTTAAATTTTTAAAAAAACTTTTCAGTTGTAGTTGACATTCAGTATTATTCTGTATTAGTTGCAAATGGGCAGCAAAGCAGTTAGAAAACCGTGCACTTTGTCGAGCGGTTCCCCCGCTGCTTCAGGTACCCACCTGGCCCCATACATAGTTGTCTTGATACTGTCGGTGATATTGCCTATGCTGTAATCTGCATCTCTGCGACTGTTCTGTGATTACCAATTTGTATTTCTTAATCCCTTCACCTTTTTCATCCAGACCACCAGACTCCTTGCCCTCTGACAACTGCCATTCTATTCTCCGTATCTCTGAGTCGGTTTCTATTTTGCTTTATTTTGTTCATTATATTCCACATGTAAGTGAAATCATATGGTATTTGTCTTTTTCTATCTGACTTATTTCACTTAGCATAATACCCTCTTCTGTCATAGCACGACTTTAAGAGCTGTGCGATATGAAAACAGTATTCAATTAAGAATCAGAAAACTCAAGTTTGAGTCTTAATTTCCTGAAAGAAAAAAGAAGAATGAGTTAACCTAGGCAAGTCAAGCTTTCTGAGCCCTAGATTCCTAATATTTTGAAGAGTTTGTGTGTGGGTTAGGAGGGGACATAACACTACCTGCTTTTTTCCCCACAAAGATAGGACGTTTTGATATATAAGAAGGCACTTTGTAAACTCTAAATTTAAAGTGAAAGCATTCTGTACAGGTAGGGGTTCATTGTTGTTAGCAGATGCTCCTTCTCTGAGTGCTAAGAGGTCATCTGCAGAACAATCAGTCTTAACATTATTTGGATGTTGACATTACATGAAGTCCACAGTCCTGAAGTCAATCACCTTTCCCCTTTCCCCACTGCTGAATCCTAATTGCGCACTGTTATCTTCCCAGTGTGGCACCTTTCTGTTTGTCACGACTCCTGAAAGTTCACTGACAGCATGTCTCTCATCACGTGTCTAAATTTTCATCTGTACTCTTGGGTTAATTCACGTAGACTTGAATTCACATAGTGCAAGTGCGGTTGTTAAGCTTTATGTAAGCTGATGGTTTTCAGTAGTCTTCAAATTTGAAGATCATTTTATTTTCTGCTAGAACAAGAAGTAAAATTGAATCGAGTGGTTCTGCTTTTAATCTTTTGTTGGTATCAAACCATATACTCTAACTAGTGGTTCATAACCTTCCTCCTCTTCTTGACCTTAGCATAGTTTTCAAAGCCTTTAAATATTTATTTAACATATTATCTTTAAAGTTTTTAGTTATTCTGAACTTTTTAACTATTTTTATACTCTTCTATCAATTTGCCCATTGTATATAGCATATGTTTCTTTCTTTTTTTTAAATTTTATTTTAATCATTGTTCAAGTACAGTTTTCTCCCCTTTACTCCCAATCCAGCCCACCACCCCTCCCTCCCAACTTCCCTCCCAGCATATGTTTTTTTCTTAAATGTCCTTATAAATATTGAACTTGGAGGGGAGAGGAGGACCAACTGGTACAGGCAAATTAGTTTCTTTAGATATGCCAGCTCTACCATATTGCTTAAGATTTTTGTTAAAAGTACAGATTTCCTGTTCCTACTGAACACCTTTGAGTTCTAGAGGTATGGACAATGGGTTACAGTTTTAAATATCTCCCCAGGTCATTTTGTCATAAAACTGGGTTTGTGAATCATGCTGTATGACATGCAGGGAGACTTTAGTTTCTGGGTAGTAGTTAGTAGGTCACAGCACAGTCATCTATATTACTGTGACAAACAGAAAAAAACTAGATGAACTTTTAAAACCCTATTGTATAAAAATATTGGAGGTTTTCCCTGGCTGGGTAGCTTAGTTGGTTAGAGCATCATCCCAGTATGCCAAGGTTGGGATTTGATCCGGTCAGGGCACACACAAGAATCAACCAATTGAATGCATAAATAAGTGGAACAATAAAAATTGATATCTCTCTATCTTTCTCTCTCTCTGCCCCCTTCCCCTTCTCTCTCCCTCCCTCCCCCCTCTCTAAAATCAATAATAAAAAATTAAAAAATATTGAAGGGCTATAGAAATGATGAGGGCTAGATGAATTAAAATTCCGGAGACAGAGGAGCCCTTTTTTAGGTGAGAAGCAGACTGCTGATTCTGGACACAGACTAAAGAAAAAGGGTGAACCAGTTGCTAACTGCAGGATAGCTTTCACATAGTTCAATTCCTGAATGGATTGAAATGATTAGCCGGCCTTTTTGCCTCATAGAGTAAATGGAGGACTCTCACCAGGAAGACATATTATGGAGTTGGGTTTTTTTAAAAATATATTTTATTGATTATGCTATTATAGTTATCCCATTTTTTCCCCCTTGGCCCCCCTCTGCCTGGTACCCTTTCCTTCCAGTGATTCCCTACTCCTTAGTTCATGTCCATGGGTGATGCATATTGTTCTTTGGCTACTCCATTTCCTATATTATTTTTAACATCCCCCTGTCTATTTTGTACCTACCAATTATGCTTCTTAATCCCTGCACCTTTTCACCCATTTTCCCTCTTCCCCTTTCCACCTCTGAGCTGATAACCCTCCAAATGATCACCATATCTATGATTCTCTTCTGTTCTGCTTGTTTTTGTCATTTTAGATTCAACTGTTGATAGTTGTGAATTTATTGCTATTTTAATATTCACAGTTTTTGATCTTTTTCTTAAATGAGTCCCTTTAACATTTCATATAATAATGGTTTGGTGATGATGAACTCCTCTAGTTTTACCTTGTCTGGGGAGCACTTTGTCTGCCCTTCCATTCTAAATGATAGCTTTGCTGGATAGAGTAATCTAGGTTGTAGGTCCTTGCTTTTCATCACTTGGAATACTTCTTGTCAATCCCTTCTAGCCTGCAGAGTTTCTTTTGAGAAATCAGCTGATAGTCTGATGGGAACTCCTTTGTGGGTAATTGTCTCCTTTTCTTTTTCTGCTTTTAAGATTCTCTCTTTATCTTTAACCTTTGGCATTTTAATTATGATATGTTTTGGTGTGGTCCTCTTTGGGCCCAACTTGTTTGGTACTCTCTGTCCTTCCTGGAATAGTATGTCTAGTTCCTTCACAGGGAAATTTTCTTTCATTATTTTTTCAAATAAGTTTTCAATTTCTTGTTGTTCCTTTTCTCCTTCTGGCATCCCTGTGATTTGGATATTGGTACATTTGGAGATGTCCCAGAGTCTTTTTATTCTCTACTCATTTTTTTGAATTCCTTTTTTTTACTCTTCTGATTGAATGCTTTTTTCTTCCTTATGTTCCAAATTGTTGCTTTGATTCTTGGCTTCATTCCCTCTATTGTTGGTTCCCTGTAGATTTTTCTTTATTTTACTTAACATTACCTTTGTTTCTTCCTGGGTCTTTTTTGTGCTGTTGAAGTACCTAGTGAATTCCTTGGGCATCCTGATCACTAGAGTTTTGAACTCTGCATCTGATGGGTTGCTTATCTCCATTTCATTCTTTTTCTAGAGTTTTGTTCTGTCCATTCATTTGGGCCATATTTCTTTGTTTCCTCATTTTGGGAGCCTCCTTGTGTTTCTTTCTGTGTATCATGTAGAGCTGCTTTGACTCCCTGTCTTAGTAGCGTGGACTATTGTAGAAAAGCACACCTCTAAGTTGTATAGGGCGGAGGAGCCTTATGTAATCACTGGGGTGGGGCAGCCCCTGTCTCTGTGTGGGGAAGGGCTGGGAGAGAGGACAGTGTCTCTGCCTGGCCTCTGGAATTTTGCCTTGGAGGGAGCTGTCTCCTGGCACTTGCCCTGTATCAAATCACTTCAATTTCTCCCCGTATAGCATTGGTCCCCTTCCAGCTGTTGCCTTGGTATTGAATCTCAAAGAGGGTGAGGCTGTGTTAGCCCTGAGTCCACTGTGGGCCCTTTAAGAGGAGTCTCCTGAGAATCACGGTTTCTTCTGCTACCTCAACCCCCCTCTTTTTTTTTTAAAGATTTTATTTATTTACCTTTAGAGTCAGGGGAAGGGAGAAAGAAAGGGAGAGAAACACCAATCCGTTGCCTCTTGCATATACCCAACTGGGGACTTGGTCTGCAACCCAGGCACGTGCCCTGGCTGGGTGTTGAACCAGTGACCTTTTGGTTCACAGGCTGGCACCCAGTCCACTGAGCCACACCAACCAGGGCCTCAGTGGTTTATACAGACAAGTTCTGGGGACTTCTCTTCCTGGTGTTGGAACCCTGGTCTGGGATCCTTCGCTCCTGACATATCCCTCACAATTTTTGTTCACCACGCCTGACTGTGGGACCGCCCATTCCACCTCTCTGCTCCTCCCCACGCATCTCCATGCCTTTCTGCACCTCTTTGAAGGTCTCTGCATTTCCGCACCACCTGCCTGTCTCAATGAATGTGGCTTCTTTAAATCCTTGGTGGTCAAACTTCCAAACAGCTCGATATTCTGACAGATCTGGGTGATATTTGTTTGTAGTCTGGTTGTAATTTTTTATGTAGTTATGTGAGAAGGTGAAGCATGTTTACCTATGCCTCTATCCTGACCAGAAGTCCCACTATTCTTTATTCTAAAAAAGTGGGAAAACAGGTCAATTTAATATATGCTATTTAAGTTCCAGTAGAGCAGGGCTTATGTCTGTCTTGTTTACTGCTTTACTCCCAGGGATTTTACAGTGCCTGGCACACTGAATACAAAACCTGCAGTATCTGAAATTAATTATTCACTGGGTGGATTCAATAGCAGATTATATACCACAAAAGACTAGATTAGAGAACCCGTAGACAAGCCAATAGGAAACACTCAGTTTGTAACACAGGAAGATAAAAGAATGGAAAAGGTACAACAGAACCTGAGATATGTGGGACATTAAAAAGTCAAATAATGTGTAATTGGAGACCCAGACCCAGACGTAGAGAAGAGAGAGTAGCGTGGAAGCACATATTTGAAGTTAGAGTGTTAAGAAATTTTCCAAAACTGATGAAAGACATTAACCCAGAGATTCAAGTGGTTTAGCAGAGCCCAGCAAGATAAATGGGAAGGAAGGTACACTTACACATATATTAACTGAACTGTTGGAACTAGAGACAAGGAGAAACTCTTAACAGCAACCAGAAGGAAAAAGAAAGTGATGATAATATAACTGGTGACTGCCTTTTGAACACAGTGGTTGAAACTGGGAAATAATGGAAAGACATTTTTAAAGTGTTGAAAGAAAAAAGTGCCCAGTTAGAATTCTATTCCCAACAGAAATATCCTTCAGAAATCAAGATGTTTTTAGACAAAATCTGAGAGACTTAATCACCAGCAGATCTCATAAGAATTACCAAAGGAAGTTCTTTAAGAAGGGACATGTCTCAAGTATAAGGATAAAATTTTAAAAAAAAATATTTTTATTTATTTTTATTTTTAGAGAGGGAAGGGAGGGAGAAAGAGAGAAGCATCAATGTGCGGTTGCTGGGGGCCGTGGCCTGCAGCCCAGGCATGTGCCCTGACTGGGAATCGAACCTGCGATGCTTTGGTTCACAGCCTGCGCTCAATCCACTGAGCTATGCCAGCCAGGAGGATAAAATTTTTAAAAAAGATTTCATTTATTTGTCTGTTTGTTTGTTTATAGAGAGAGGGGACAGGAAGGGAATAAGGGAAAGAAACGTAGATGTGAGAGAGAAACATCAGTCGTCTGCCTCTTGCATGTGCCTCGACCAGGGACTAAACCCACAGCCCAGGCATGTACCTTGACTGGGAATTGAACAGGCACAGTTTGCTTTGTGGGGTGATACCCAACCAACTGAGCCACACTGGTCAGGCCTATTGAAACTTTTTAGGAATTTTATTTTTTATACTAGAATAAGAGAATTTCTATAGCTTTATTAAGGTAAGCTTGCCTTACAAGAAATAAACTGTATGTATTTAAAATATACAATTTGATGACTTTTGATATACTTATAATCTTGTGATAACATCACCACAATCAAGTTAATGAACATATATCACCCAAAAGTTTCCTTCAGTCCTCAGTCCACTCTTACCTTCATCCCATCCTTAGGAACTATTTTGCTCAGTCTGTTTATCAACATTTGTTTTTTCCATCCACCTGCTGATATTTGGGGTGCTCCAGTTTTTAACTACTGCAAATAAAGCTGTTGTGAAGATTCATATGTATGACTTTGTGTGGATATATACTTTTTCTGGAGTAAATACAAAGGACTGGAATGGTTGGGTCATATGGTGGGTATATGTTTAACTTTGTTTTTTCCTCAGGGGGTAGTTCAGGTGCATTTATTCCTGTACAGATCATTGCAAAACCAAGTCTCAGGTAGTCCTTGGCCCCCACCCCCTATATCAACCGGCAGTGGCTTGCTGCTGGCCTTCTCTTCCTTTCCCTGACCCCTCTCACTCCACAGCCCTTTCCAGGAAGCTTTTTAGTCTTCCTGTACAGGCTCTGGAAGAGCAGTAGGTAAACCTAGCTCACTAAAACCCAGTAACAAAGTGCCTGATGTAGAGTGAGGGGACAGACTCCATGTGTCACTGCTCCCTTGGCCCCTGAAGCTTTCCCAGGCCCAGCTGGTGGGGGAGGCCTTTGGATGATTCCAGTAGCTGCAGACACAGGGGATGTATGAAGCCCCAATTTGGATGGAACCCTCCCTTTCTAAGCCCCAAGGCCTCTTCCAACAGGTGGAAAGCCTCACTGTTGGATGGCAGGAAAAGGGTCTTTGCTCTTTAAGAGCCAAGCTAATAGCAGCTGGGTGTATTGGCTAAGAAAACAGCTAAAAAGTTGTCATGTTGCTGTCAGAATTCCCCAAACCCTGGGGAGTTTGTGCAAAAATAAGCCTCAAGTTTCCAAGGGGGGGTGAGAAAATGAATGCTGGATCCCCATGGAACTGGGCACCCCCAGTGTGGTGGTTGCTGGAGGGTCCAGTCTTAGGACAGACCCAAGACAGACAGGCAGGGCAGGTGGAGGAGGGTCTCAGATTCTGCATTAGAACCTGGCACAGACAGGATGCCAGGAGACAGGGCAGGGGCGTTATGCAAGGCTGCTCAGGCCAGAGCTAAGACACCAATTCTGGCCTCCCACCTCTGGGACACCCTTCCCTAACCCCACAAATGGCCTGCCCCATGCCACCTCTCTTTCTGGCTTTGGGAAGTGAGGGGGCAACAAAGTTCCCAGCTCCTGAGGACAGGACCCCATTGTCCCAGTTAATAGGGAGCAGTTTCAGGTTTATCCTGGGGATCTGAATCAAGTCCTCATTTCCCTGGGGGACCAGGAACCTAGGTCTGTGCTCTTTAGACCTCCCAGGTCCCCTCAGAGGCCCCCTGTTTAAGAAGCTGCCAATCATACTTTTCCAAGTGATTATACCCTTGTACAGTAGTGTATGAGAATTTCAGTTGTTCCACATCCTTCCCAGCACTTACTTTTCTTTAAGACATTTCTCGTTCCACCCATCCTAGTGGGTGTGAAGCGGTGTGTCCCTGATGACTGGTGACATTGAGCGTCTTTTCGTGTGCTTATCTGCCACCTGAACGTTCCCTTTGGTGAGGTGTAGATTCAGATCTTTCTGTTGTAAAAATTGTTTGTCTTTAACTTAAAATTTGGGAGTTTATCATATATGCTGAATACAAGTTCTTTATGAGATGTGATTTGCAAATATTTTCTCCCAGTTTCTGGCTTTTTTTGTTTTCTTCTCAAAGTCTTTTGAAAGCAGATGTTCTTAATTTTGCTGAAGCCCACTTTATCAATTTTTCTTTAAAAAAGGATAATGTCATTGATTATATATCTAAGAAACTTTTGTCTAACAGATTCACAAAGATTTTTATCTTATATTTTCTTCTAGAAACTTCATTTTAGGTTTTACAACTTAGGTCTTTGATTTACTTTAGTCAATTTTTGTACCTGGTGAGATTCTGTATGTCTGCTGTTTTGCCAGTTCACACAGTCTTGATTATTATAGCTTAATATTTCATAGTAAAATCCAAAGTCAGGTATTATAAATTCTTCAACTTTGTTCTTTCTCAAGATTGTTTTAGCTAGTATAGATCCTTTGCATATCCGTGTATAGTTTGGGATCAGTTTGTCAATTTCTGTAGCCTTTTCTGAGAGGAGTTGTGTTGAATTATAGATTAATTTTGGGAGGATTGCCACTTTAACAGATATTTAAAAAATTTTAAAAAGATTTATTTATTTATTTATTTAGAGCGGGAATGGAGGGAGGGAGAAAGGAGAGAAACTTTGATGCAGGAGAGAGACACTGATTGATTGCCTCTTGAATGCCCCCTCACGGGGGATCTGGCTTGCAGCCCAGGCTTGTGCCCTGACTGGGAATAGAACCACTGGTCTTTTGGTTTGCAGGTAGACACACAATCTACCTGCCACACCAGCCAGGGCTACAGGTATTTTCTTTTTAAATCAACTTAAAAACAAATTAAAAAAAAAGATTTTATTTATTTACTTTTAGAGAGAGGGCAAGGGAGGGAGAGAGACATCGATGTATGAGAGAGAAAATGATTGGTTGTCACTTATATACCCCTAACTGGGGACCTGGCTCACAACCTGGGCATGTGCCCTGACAAGGAATTGAACCTATGACCTTTTGTTCTGCAGTTGTCTGCAGACTGGCATTCAATCCACTGAGCCACACCAGCTAGGGATTTTAACAGATATTTTTAAGTTTCAGCTTCTGATTATTACTAATATATAGAAATACATTGATTTTTGTTTGTTGATCTTGTTTGCTTTTTAGTGAGGCCATAAGCATTTTTTGTTGTTGTTGTTTGTTTTGAATGACAATCTTGATTGTATCTCACAGAAATCAGCTAAACATTTGGCAGTCTAGTTCTCTGCTTGACTTCTAGAAACTAGAATACATGTAAGGAGCCTTTCTGTTATTAGCTTGTAAGGAAAAATTCAGCTAGGGTGATGCTGATAGGAACAAGAAGGTAACGGGAAAAATCAAGCCCTTTGTCCCTTCTCCAGTCTTACAGTACCTCCTTGGCATACCCTCAGCAGAGCCTTATCACAGAGTCACCTGGCAAAGGAGAAGTGTAGTTTAAGCAACAGCCCCACCATTAGAAATAAAGTACAAAAGGATAGGTGTGAGCATGAGAGAGAGCAATTTAGCAATTGGCACAGCAGCCAAATTGACTTAGCGATTTGGCTACTCAGCAGCCTTACATGCTTTTATACAGGTATTTGATCTTGTATGCAGAAGGCAAATAGTCTGTGCTTTTGCTTAAGAAAATGGAAGTCTTCTTTGTAAAGATGAAGATGTCATTCATCTTTTCCCA